>CACKRE030004870.1:11394-51044 GCA_902602495.3 Ectocarpus sp. CCAP 1310/34 | reverse complement strand
GGGGGGGGGGGGGGGGGGGGGGGGGGGGGGGGGGGGGGAGGGGTACTCATTATCGTGCATGCCGTCGTCGTTATACCATTGACCTCGCATCCTTACGAGGCCGGGACGGACTGGGAAGCGGCCTTTCAGTGTCTCTCTGGTACATTATTGTGTAAGGCGACATCGTGAGATGTTTTTGCGTGTGCATTGAAAGTTTATGGCCTGAAGGGATATACACTGAAAGGGGGGCTTGGAGTGTGGATGCCGATGGCATCTTTCGCATGGCCTGCGCTGAGTTCTTGTTCGTTTGGCTCAAATGTTGTTGGTGGCTTGTGCTACTAGGTTTGGAAGGTGGCCGTTGGCTAACTGGCGGCGATTAGAGTGATATTTACGCGCATGGGGTATCGCGGCTTTAACGTCATAAATTATTTGCGGCGTTGGGAAGCAGTCTGCCACAACTAAGGTGTGGCGTGATAACCCGGTGTGTTGTTTTCAAGGACTATTGCTCCTCTGTGGGCAAAGACGTGCAAGGGCTCAGCCCATTGAGAATAGCTCCATCGTGCGGGCTTTGCTTCCCATGTGTAGCATGCCCTTCCATACTCCACGAGTCAGCATGGTTTGTCACAATCGTTGTGGTTGCCATGGTTTGAATAGGTCGGCGTGCAACACGGTGGTACCGAAGCTCGTGGCACAGGACTACGCCCTGTTCGCCAGCCTCCTCAACGGAGTGTTCCCAGGATGCCAGGTGGGTGGTCGCTTTAAGTTGATGCTCCCTGTTCTTACCGATACCTCGACTACTGTTTGCCGCACAACGAGTACGAGTACACGGCAATGTACCGTGTGTTTTGAAACGCGTTCCTAGCAGTGGATGGGCTTTGCGGCAAGTGTGTTTTGATTTCAGAAAGTTGTCCGGCTTCCTCTTGAAACTTGAGGTACCAAAAGCTGCCAGGACCTTTCTCGAAATGCAACGTCCCACAGGGTCTTGATTCATCGGATTTACATCTCTGGTTCGTGTTGTTGGTTTTCAGGTGTCGATGATGACCGAGGAGGGTCTGCGTGAGAAGCTTGAGGTGGTGTGCACGGCGAGACGCCTGCTAATGGGAGAGGCTTGGGTGCAGAAGGTGCTGCAGCTCAAACAGGTGAATTGGATATCCAAAACTACTTTAAGAAGGCAATGGGTTTCGAAGCAACTGAGCATGCCGCACGGTCCGCGTACGCGAATATCGCGTCGCGCGAGCTTCGGAGCCGGTGACGTTTCTCTCCGCCCACCTCCGCGCTGATGGCGCATTGCTTTGGCCTACAGTAGCGGCTACGGTTTAAGAGAACTTATTTAAGAGAAAGTACGGATTTAAGAGAGAGGAATTGGCTTGTACCAATCAAAATCGATTTAAGAGAAATTTCCTATTGCAGCTGGGATTTTTCTCTTAAATCGAACAATATGGAAACCACGTGGACACACACACACATCACACACCCACACAGCTGTAGACACCATGCCCTGCGCGGCGGGCAGTCGCTGCACGGCTGTCCCCGATCACACGCCAGGCCCGCGGGCGTTCACAAATCACCAATGTAGAGGAGTCTGCGGGCAGTACCTCCATGGCACCTGTGGTGTGGTGGACCCTCAGGGCACCTCCGAGGTGCATCGCATCTGCCACAACTGCCTGTCCTCCCGTTGGTTTCTTGGGTTTGTGTTATTTGTACGGCGAGTGATGTTTTGACACTGTGAAGCTCTTTTTTTTTCGTTGACTTGTGTTTTTGTCGGGGGTTTAAATCGATGGGATGAGAGGTATGAGGGTGTTATGTTGAGGGTACGGTGGGAGGAAGGGGTGCATTGTGTAAACGGGTGCGTCGTTCTTGAGTGCTGGTGCATTCGTTGCCTCGTGTTGTCCTTCTAGAAGAGGTGCGACTATGAAACACAGCTATAAAACAACTCAACCAAAAACCTTTTACGTGTCCACGTGCAAAATGTGCATCGCATCACACAACGATGATTTATTTTCCGAACGCAGATCCACCAAAAGCGTACCACGTACAGCAGTACTTGGGTCCACGTGCTTGCCAACCAAGAGAATGAGCGGTGTTTGGAGGTAGCCCGACGTGGTAACGCTAGCTGCGCAAGTGACATGCATGATACGCTCTCTTCATGACCTATTTTGGCATTCGAGTGTAGTCAGTGCGCGAGAGTCCCTGTTTCACGACCTTTAGTTTTGTCTACGATATAAGAGAATATTCTCTTATAGTGAGATACTATTCAAGAGAATTCTCTCTTATACCGTAGCCAACACGATGTAACAGAAAGCCGGATTTAAGAGAGTGAAATTGGCTTGTACCGACCCTCTCTTAAACCGTAGCCGCTACTGTACCTGACCAAGGTGAACAAGAAGGAATTGATTGCTTTGCCACACCTGGTGTATTCCCCACCTCGTCCACAAAAGTTACTATGATATCCTCCCGCTGTAACTCTGCACGCCGCGTTTCAGGTGCTGGAACTCCGGCACGGCGTTATGATGGTCGGGCCCTCCGGCAGCGGCAAGACCAGCGCATGGCGGTGCTTGCTCTCCGCGCTGGAAATGCTGGACGGCGTGAAGGGCGAAGCGCACGTCATCGACCCCAAGGCCATTGGTAAGGCTGTTGCTTTTTGCCTGCTGAATAGCTTGTCCGCACAGCAGGCCATTTGTTCGGTGATTGGGGGCACGACCGCTATTCTCGGCGTTCTAGCCACCTAAATCTATTTGGAGGCGTGTACTTGCTCAGGTCGCGGAACGGTCAGCTCTTGACCGGCATTGGGCGCACAAGTGTCACCGTTTTGTCCCCAGTATCAAGGGTGTCGTCCTTAGGGTTGCTTGCTATCGACTCACGTTGCGGGTGGTGCTGGCTCATTGCTCCTCGGTCTTCCCCTGTACCACGATGTTGTCTGCCACATCGACAGGCAACAAGGCGCTCTACGGCAACTTGGATCCGACCACGCTCGAGTGGACGGATGGCATCTTCACCAAGGTTCTTCGCGAGGTGGGTTATGGGTGCAGTACAACTGTACGGTGCACGTGTGTGTAGCGCTTGTTCTACCGCAGCCATCGGTCGTCAGCTTTGGCCCTCTCCGTAGATGTCCCTCTCTGCACTCTCTGCACCATGCGCTCACAAGAGTGCATCTTTCAGCAGTCACAACATCTCCATCAACTATCTTACCCTTTTTCTTCTCTACCTGCTACACGCTTCCGTCCTTAACACAAAATTCCCCGGCAGGTGCTGACGAACAAGCGCGGCGAGAAGGCTCGTCGGCACTGGATCGTATTCGACGGGGACGTAGACCCGGACTGGGCGGAGAACCTGAACAGCGTTCTCGACGACAACAAAATCCTTACCCTGCCAAGCGGGGAGAGGCTGGAGGTCCCGGACAACGTCCGCATCATGCTTGAAGTAAGCCGTACCACAGCTCGTGGATTCTGCTTGTAGGCGTCATCGGCTTCTTGCAGGCCATTCAGAACCCGATTCACTGTTGTCGCTGTCGTTGTCGGGATCATCAACGACACGTTACCGCAGCTCTTGGATTTCTGCTAGTGGGCGACATTGGCTTCTTGCAAACGCGTGGCCGTTTTGAAGCCGTTTCAGTGGTGTCGCTGGCGTTGTCGGGATCACCGGCAAGATGTTAAAAGAAGCGTTCGGTGTTGTGGTTGCTGTCCGCATACCGAAGATCAAGGGCAACGCTGGCACTCACATGTCCGGGTAGATAGCTTGGCGCGCGGGCCAGCGGCGTTAGCGTCTTGTAAGAACCGGAAATTCCAACAAATCTCGGGGTTGCACATGCTGATATTGCCCCGGTCCGATGCTTTGTTGTTTTGCCAACGGTTTTGCTGGTAAACAGGTGGACAGCTTGCAGTATGCGACGCTTGCCACGGTCTCTCGGTGCGGCATGGTGTGGTTCTCGGCTTCCGAGCAGAATGGGGTCGACTCCGACACCTCGCCCAACCCGGGCACGGTCACGAACGACATGCTTTTGCGCCATAAGGTCGGTGCTGCTTTGCGGGGCTCGGCATGTTGCACGTGTCTGACCGTTTCACTATCGTTTTCGGGCCCTTGCTATTGCGTAGTTTTGCTGAGCTCCAACTATAAGTCGGACGTCGCTCCTGGCCTCGCCCTTTTGTGTGTTTACCACCTTAGCTGTGACAGGCGTCTTTGACCTTTGTGGCAAGGGCGGGCGTCCGCCTGCACATGTCCAGGCTTGCTGAGTGCGCCTGCCTGTGTTTGTGTTACCTTCCCCTTGTTTGCGGTTGCTGAACTCACCCCTCAAAATGTCATGCCCCAAGGCACCTTAGATACGAACACCGACAGCGCGGCACATTATGTGAACTCCCCGCCAGGTTGGAGGACGCATCGCATTACTTACACCTCGCGAGGAATAACCCATTACCATATGCCGGACTACCATGCGACCTGAACCGAAACGTGAACGTGTGGAAGCCGTTTAGCACTTTGCCGAGCTACCGTGTGACCTGTCTTCTCTCGTGCACCGCAACGTTTCCGTGCACGCCTCGCGACGGTGGTGCAGCTCATGCGACTGCGGTCAGACCCGGTATCGCTGCTGGAGGGATCGTCTTCTGCCGTCGGTGTTCCCGGCGGGGAGGCAGCTGGCGGAGGGCAGGGGCTGGCGCCGTCTACAGCTCAGGTACGAACGGGACGTCCAAACATCACACCATATCACACAAGGCCACATCGCACTCTCTTTGCGACGTGCATCACACAAAGCCATATCGCACCCTCTTTGCGGCGTGTTGCGTAGCTGTGATCAGTTGTGGTGTCGAGTTGGGAGACCCAAGCGCTTTCATTTTTGTTCCGCCATGGCGTCGTGGGGTCTCTGTCCGTAGCCCCCTCATTGGGGAACAACGGCCGTTTCTCATTTTGGTTCACTCCGAATTTTCCCGAGCATGTTCGGATGCCCATCGAAGCACACCTCGTTCCTGAAGGCTCCACACCCTATGTCCTTGCAGCTGGACTTCGCCCAAGTGCTGGAGCCGCACTTCCACGCCGCGGGTCCGCTCGTCCCCGGTACGGACGGCGGGAGCTTCGATGATGATCGTCTCTTCCCCGTGGCCCTCGAGCTGGCACTGTCGAGGCCGCAGGTCATGTCCAGCACGAGGGAGCGTCTCGTTGAGAGCGCGTGCTCGCTGCTGGAAAGGGGCGTAGGGCTGGTCTTGGAGTACAACGAGGGACACCCAGATTTCCCTCTCCCCGCGGTGAGTAGGGGAGGCGGGGATTTATGTTGTTCTTCATGAGGTTGGGAAAACCAAAATCGAGAATCAAAGTCGAGAGCTCATTGGCCGAGGTCCAAACAAACACCGTTTCTGGGTTTCCAAATCAAGATCCAGAATCCACACTATTGTTTTCCTGGCCGACAAAGCCCAAAGTATGACTTTGATGTTTGCAAGTTCGATGTGTCGTTAATGCGTGGCGCTATTGCTAGTGCTCATCCTTTCTTGGCCAAGCTCACGCAGGCCGAAGGTGCGACTGACCCATTGCCTGGTCTGAACACCGTAATGTTGTGAAAGTGTTGCGAAGCAGGTTGGTCCGGTGAAGTGTGGTTTTGGCGGCCTAGTGGAAACCGTGGTTTTGCACAGTCAACGTGGCTTTTCCTATTGGGTGGTGCTACTAATTGTGTCGGCACGCTGTTCGTCCTTCGCCGAGTGTCCGGCTGCAGCGATTATGTCAACGAGATGAGCGCTTTGCCATCACAAGCTGCGCTGTTGGTGCCAACTACAACAGTGACACGTCGTCTTGGTGGTGGTTTTGTGCCTTGTGCCGTTGTCCGATCGCTCCAAGGACGTTCTGAGCCGGTTTGCCGTCCGGTGGCTGCTGCACTCTCTCATGTGGGGCCTTGGAGGCAGCATGGACGCCAAGGGGAGAGCAGAACTTGGAGAGGTCTTGATCCACCACTCGGGGTTGGCGCCGCCTGCCGATGGTGCCGACCTCACTTCGCTCCAGGTCCGCCGATCCTTCCCAAATTTCATTTCTTTGCTGGGCCTTTGAAGTACGCCATGTTTTCGTTCTGTCTTTGTCGTTGCACGCACAGCGGAAGGCACACGGTGAACGAAAGGTCAACCAGATATCGTCGTTGCGTGTGCCTTGCGCGGTGTAAACCAACTTGTTTCAACCTGTGCTTTGTGCGACTCAACAATCTCCTCGACTTCGTTTGGCGACAAACTGAAGAGACGAGGTATTGAATACATGAGCGTAACACGTACCTGTTTAATGTTGTGCCATCCTCGGTTATAGGTCCGAGTGGAGGACGGCGAGTGGTGGGCGTGGTCGGATTCGGTTCCTAAGACACAGCTCGAGCCACACCGCATCGTCAGCTCGGATGTCGTCATTACCACCACGGACACCGTAAGGTGAGAAAACGACAGACATGCCGGCATGCGATAAGGTACTAGCGAGGTATGCCGCAGTGAGCGGACATGGACTCGATGTATGTTCTCTCTATGGTACTTGTTGAGCTGACAAGTGTCATGGCGTTTGTGCCCTTCAACGTAACGTCTATCTTTGTCTTTTGGTTACTGTAGGACCCACGTAGACGTTACTTTCCTCTCCGCCCAAAGTCTCGACGTCGGTTGTACAAAATTCAAAAATTCGTTTGTTTATCGATTCATCGTCGAGATCATTCTCACTGACATTTCTTTGAATATATCCGCGCAAGTGCGTCCGTATTGGGTCCATGTACCGAGTGTGTCCGTTGTTGATGGTTATGCCTATCTTTGCGAACGTGTCCGTTTTCCGCCCCCCACAGGCATGTGGAGGTGCTCAAGGCGTGGCTGGCTTCCCACAAGCCCCTCATCCTCTGCGGACCACCCGGCTCGGGCAAGACGATGACGCTCACGTCGACTCTGCAGGCCATGCCGAACCTTGTCCTGGCTAGCCTCAACTTCTCGAGCTCTACCGACCCAAACCTGATCCTGCAGGTGGCCCCAAGACAACTCCCCTTTCCTGCTTTGGAGTCGAAGGACGGATTCTGATGCGGAGATATTTTCGTTAAAGTTTGGAGTTGAACTGATTTGAAGTCGCAAACTGTCTCTTTCGTCTTGAGTCTTCATGGGGCAGGATGGTTGGATAGGCCTAGCGGGGGTTGTATTTCATGGCCGTCGTTGAACCGAAGAAGGCATCTGGCGCAGATTTGCAACGCAAGCCTCGGCGAGGGCACTTTCCCCCAAGTCCATCTCAACCAATCTTGTTGTACTTCGTCAGTTCCATAACCAGCGAAGTGAAAGCGATCCTGCGGACGAATCTCAGATTCGAAATTCTGGTACCCGATCGCACAGGCTACACGGTGTGTTGCCTACATCCACACGAACGCTGGAACGGTTTCATGCCGTTGTTAACTCTCTGCAGGCTTTCCAGCAGCACTGCGAATACGTGCGTACTCCCCGCGGGGTGGTTCTGCAGCCGATGGCCTCTTTGGGCTTGGGCAAGTGGCTAGTCATCTTCTGCGACGAAATAAACTTGCCGTCTCAGGTACGCTTCTGCAGGCACGGCTGTGCGACGCTGCGAATGCTGTCGTTCCTTCCATCAATAGCCATGCCGTGTGGCCTAGTGTAACCTGCGCCTGAAGTATACTAATCCATAACTATTCCGTGCAAGGCTTGAAGCCTGTCGTAGAGGCCACTGCAGGTTGCCTTGGTGAAAGGAGCATGAACAATTATGTCATCCATGTCGCTGTTGTGGTTTGTTTTCCAATGCAGGACAAGTATGGCACACAGCGGGTGGTGTCTTTCCTGCGGCAGCTGACGGAGCAGGGTGGGTTCTGGCGGGCGAGCGACAAGACCTGGGTCAAGCTGAATCGGGTCCAGTTTGTCGGAGCCTGCAACCCCCCTACGGACGCAGGTGTGTTGTGATTGTTGTCTCCTCCTGGACTTGAAACAGCGCGAGTTATCAATGCCATTATCACGAACAAAGGCGGCGGACGCGGGGGGCTGCCGCCCCGCCTGTCCTCCGTTCGAGAGTGGATATGCATGCGAAACGGTAAATGTGAGGTATGGCAGTTGCGGGCTTCAAACGCAGTACCCAAGTGAGACAGTGGTTCGTTGAGGTGGTGGTGTACAGCAGAAGAAAATAATTCCATTGTAGAAGATGCCGGTTCTTAGGCGGGAGAAGCGTGCGTCATCATCTGAAACTGCATTTGATTGTTGAACATTGCGTTGTAGCTGGGCGCACACATGTATTTGTGTGAACCTGTCTTTAAGTGTGGCTTGAACCATAGCTAAAGCCGTGAGACTACAGCGACAGCAGTAGTATTGTTTGGCACACACATACGCACCGTCGTCCTTCCTGGAGCAGAGGCATCCTGCAGTTCACGAGAGAGATGTGTTACAGGAGCCAGTTTTTTTTGTCAGAATGCCGAAAGTTGCCGTCTTCTCATTTTCGCAAGAGATGTTTGCCCGCTTGCCCGCACGCACGTGCATCCAGGTGTAGCGTTACAGTGTTACAGCATTGGTATCAGAAAACAGTCCACACAACACACCATGGCTCAATGCTTCATGCACCATCGCTTGCGAGCACAAAAGGTGGGCACCTCTCGACGTACAAACACGCAGGGTTTTAGCTAGATACCTGCAAGATACACTACTTGAAGTTCTCCGAAGCACGGAAAGAAAAAGAAATGACAATGGACAAAAGCAGAAATCGTATTGGCAGAGTTCTGCCCGAAGTGGTTTGAGGGGCAGATGTAGATGCAAAAACCTCGTTTGGAGCGGTTTCGACGATGCAGGCAGGTCGGCCGGCGCTCAGCGCCGGGAGCCCGCGGCGGCGGGGTCTTGTGGAGAGGGGGCGTCACCGGGGCGCCGCGAAGAGGGAGGCCGAACGGCGCCCGCTGCGGCGCCAGCCGCGCTCTCGAGTTTTCGTGTCGATTTGAGATTAGACCAAAAAAATCCCCCCGCTTCGCTGTGAGTGGCGTTGTAAGGCTGCATTACCCAAGTCAAGCTTGAGCTAAACTTCCCTACTACCTCTTATGATAGACACGCGATATTTCTGAACACCAACAGTGGATGTTTCACATGGGTTGGAGAGGATAATTTCCTGTTCGTGTTTTTCTTTCTCGCGTTGCACCTGGGTGCCTGTTCCCTGTCTCTAGGGGCCTCTCCGTCCAATAGTGTGTACGTCTGACATATTCATTGGTAACGGTTGCCAAAATAGACTGTAACGCGATACTCGAGGCTTTTCGAGATTCAGCCCGGCCTGTGGCGACGCGTGTTGACTCACGAATACGTTGGTCTCGTCTTGATGGGCGCGCAGGTCGGCAAGTCTTGCCGCCTCGGTTCCTTCGGCATGCCCCTCTCCTCTTCGTCGACTCCCCGGCTCGAGAAAGCCTTGAGCAAATCTACGGGGCCTTCAACTCGGCGCTGCTCAAGCTGCACCCGCCGCTCAGGGGCCACCTGGACGGCCTGACGAACGCCATGATAGAGTTCTATCACCTCAACCAGGTATGGTACCACTTGCAGTTGTTTGTGCCCCCCTCCCTCCCCTCGTGTGCGACCAATTTCGGCGATGCAGTCACTGGGGCTTTGCTGTCCTGTTCTGTAGCGCAAGTGTGATATATGTTGGAATCTTCTTCGTCTTTGCCATCAGAGTGAAAATAAGTGCATGAACGCACCGTGGAAATGCTATTCTGAGGATATGCCACCTTCTTTGTCTTCCGCTTTGGCCCTGACGTCCTCGCTCGGACCTGGCGCACCTGTTAATTCGGCTTGTAACGCGCGTACAGGCCAAGTTTACCGCCGATCAACATCCACAATACATCTACTCTCCCAGAGAGCTGTCCCGATGGGTGCGAGCCCTGTACGAAGCAATGAATCCCCTGGATGCCATGACTCTGGACGAGCTGGTGAGACTGTGGGCGAACGAGGCGCTGAGGTTGTTCCACGACAGGCTGGTCACGCAGGAGGAGCAGGACTGGTGCCAGGAGAAGGTAGGGCGGCGCTGTTGCGGACAGGGTTGCAATATCGTGTTTTGTGGGCGCGGATATTGATGCCTAACCCAACCCTTTCCCGAAGCCCGGAGACGGGGTCATCGGTTGGATGTTGGGAGGACGTTCACGAATGACGACTCATGCTGATTCGGATGGATGAAGACAGAATCTTGCGATCTGCCCGAGGCTTGCAGCACCGCACTGTCTTACCCGCTCTCTGGCAACTCGACGCTTCCGGTTCCTTGTTTTGTCAAGGTCGACGAGGTTGCGAAGAAACACTTCCCTGGAGTCTACTCGGCGTTGAAGAGGCCTCTTCTCTACAGCTCGTGGCTGTCCAAGGTAATATGCTGCTGCACAGGAAAAGCCCTAACGTTGTCCACTACTTGATGACGGGTCATGTATCGAAGCGCAAGCGGGGGGTATGGAAGTCCATGGCTGTGCGGTGCCGTTGGTGCTCTGCGGCGTAAAGTAGTCCCATACCCATCTCATCATTCGGGGCATCATACGCAAGACTCCGGCATTAACAGATACAGCGTCTAGTCGTTGTCGCTCAAGCAGTCACGGCTGCCGTCCCCTACTTCACCTACTTCACCTTCTCCTGTCAGGACTACACGAGTGTCAAGCAAGAAGACCTGCGGCAGTTCTTGCTGGCCCGACTGCGCATCTTCTACGAGGAAGAGCTCGACGTCCCCCTCGTCCTGTAAGTTTCTCCATCCTTTAGATAATCCGATCGTTTTCGTTGCTGTTGCCGATTGTTTTTGTTGCTGCTAATTTGAATCTTGCGGGACCTTGGACGAAGGTGGCCATGCTCGTTTGCAGTAACATCTACGGACGGTAGCATAGCCGATAGTATGTTGAGTGTTGTCGAAGCGGAGTGTCGACTTTGGGGGAACTCGATGGTTCGCAAGTTCGTCCTAGGGTTTGTGGTGTAGGTTGGGTTCATGTTGGGTAATCCCCTGCGCTACTGTGTGTTGGCCCTCGTATTCGACGGGCAGGTTCGATGGGGTTCTCGAGCACGTGCTGCGTATCGATCGGGTGCTACGCCAGCCGATGGGCCACCTGCTGCTAGTTGGAGAAGCGGGTGCGGGGAAGACGGTGTTGAGCCGCTTCGTGAGCTGGATGAACGGCCTCGCCATCTTCCAGGCGAGTCGGGTTGATCGGGTTGGTGGAGAAAATATATTCTGTTGTTTTTTTCCCTAACTCTACGGTCGTTGGGCCAGTCACCATGTGCTCACATGGAAGCAAAGAGCTCATCAACACGTGACGTACGTCTTCGCTCCGTTCTTACTGAAGTGTGAATCCCCCCATGACACTCTTTGCACTCAATTGGCCCAAACGTTGCTGTTTCTGATTCGCACAGCAGTTGGCTATATAGTGTATCGCATAGCAGTTCATGGAGCACCATTCATGTACGTTCACGTCCCCAAACTATCACATGATCAACTCGCCTTACAAGCGTCGGAACGCTTCTCTTTTTCCTTGAACAGGTGAAAGCCAGCAACCGGTACACGCTGGAGCACTTCGACCAAGACCTCCGGTCGGTGATGTGGCGTGTCGGCGTGCAGGGCGAGCAAGTGTGTTTCATCTTCGACGAGAGTAACGTCCTGTCTCCGGCCTTCCTGGAAAGGTAACGCGCCACCTAGTGGCTTGCGGTACCGCACGTGTAGGCTGCACGTTGTCGTGTCAGGCGGAACGTTCACGTTGCACATGAGATTTGGGCGCCGTCGCCTGGACGTCTTCACGCCTTGCTCCGCTTTTCCTCATCAGTACCCTCATGAGTTTGACACGTTCCGATTAGTCTCCGGGAGGCCTGTCGACCAATTTTTGCGTTCCCCTCGTCGGCAGAAAACGATCTTATGCGTTTTGACGCTTTTTCCCTGCTATCCTTGGATCAAGATCAAGACAGGCTATATGTACCAGACTCGCCAGAATCCGCTCTCGAAGTCTACCTCTACTATCGTGGCCAGCAGTAGCTCCCGCCACATGCCTAATCAATTCCTACGAGGCCAGTCTCTCGGCAATCAATACGTCTCTCACCGTCCCCGCTCGGTCTCGTCTCCCATCCCCCCCTGCGTGGCGAAATCGTACCATCAACCTTTGCCGATAGGATGAACGCCCTCTTGGCCTCAGGGGAGGTGCCTGGGCTGTACGAGGGTAAAGAGCTGACGGCCCTCATGGCGGGGTGCCGCGAGGCTGCCCAGAGGGACGGAGTGCTGGTAGACTCGGAGGATGAGCTCTTCCGACGGTTCACCACGAAGGTGCTCACACGCTGAATCGCGACTCGTCCCGCCGCAGATGACCAACTATAGCAGTTGCACCTGCCAGGTTCTGTTGGGTGTGAGACCTGTGTTCGCTTTTTTATTGTTTAGACGGTTTGGCGGCAATATGTGCTGTCGGGCTGCGGAGCTTCTTTTTTTTTCGTGTGGCGACGCAGTTGCATTTCTTGCGACGATATTCTAAAGTGCTCCCACTATGTAAATTGCCTGACGGGTTCGAGCCGTTCACCCTAGCTCGCCTGCACCTGTGGCGTACAGGGATGTTGATGTGATGTCGTCTCTTCCGTCCATTGCATTCTTATGAAGGTACAACGAGGGCTCCACGTGGTTTTCACGATGAATCCAGCGAGCGATGGCTTTGCGGGCCGCTGTGCCACCTCCCCGGCCCTGTTCAACAGATGCGTCGTCGATTGGTTCGGCACGTGGCCCACCAAGGCTCTGGCGCAGGTGAGAACTTGTTTCGGAGAGACTCGCATCCACCCTCGGTGTGGTTGATCGCTGGATTGGATTTGGTGGATGGCGGCTGCTTTCTGCCTTCGTGCTTCGCCTTTATAGGATATGTAAGAATGTGAGGATTATTGTAGGGGTAGCGCGCCCCTTTCTGCTCCCCCCGCTGAGGGGTTTCCGTGTTGGATGGGGCTTGTTTGTGACATCATGTTTGTCCCTCAATTCTTGCATCAAAGGTTGGGTACGAGTTCACGTCTCACGTGGACACAGGCACGTCGGAGTGGGACATCGACGAGGCGCACCCCCTAATGGAGGCCTTGGACGGGCTGTTGGCAGCGGGCGGAGAGATGCCCAGGCGTGCGCTCGTGGCTGCTCTCGTCGGCGTGCACGGGTGAGACAAGGCGAAAGTCCCTGTGGCATGGCAAAAGCTCCGCACTCGTCGATGCCAAACTTGGCTCAAGAATCTGGGGTGCTCGATGAGGGTGGTCACGCTTTTTTCTGAGGCATTCCCGGGCGACAGGGCTTTTGGCCGCTGCTGCTTGGGATGCCACTCGTAACTCCATGTTACTGATGGGGTATTTGTCATTTTTCTCGCAATGCGTATGTAGACAAACGAGGTTATACTCTTGTTTCGCGTGTAAAAATGAATATGCACGTTGCTTGGTTACGGTCGCAATAATTCCAGACTCGATGACCTTACTGTTGCAAAACACCCCACTGTTTGTTCCCTGTGCAAGGCAACAGCAGAGAAAGCAATAAGCACACGACAGGTCGATTCTGAATGCCATCTGTCCCCTCAAATATTGCTCCAAATATACTCATTGGAAGTTGACCAATTCTATTTACGCTAGGGTGTTCCTGTAGCACATACAGCTGATTGTTGAGGATGGATCGTGGCTTAGGCTAGGTCGCTTTTTGCCTGCACGGTACGCGCCAATGATGCACTTCGGATGCTTGATGGCAGTATTCCACCCTTGTTTTTGCTGTGCTGTGCTGTGCTGTGCTGCGATTCCAGGAGCGTGAAGGAACAGTCTGCAAACCCTCCTGTGCACTCTTCGGCGGTGCGGCACTACGTCTCCCCCAGAGATTTCCTTGGTCTCATCCGTGCCTTCGTGGCCCTCGTTAATGAGAAACGGGCAGAGCTTGAGGACCAGCAGGTAACATCTTTATAACATGTATAGGTGCTGTTGGATGAGATGGCCGTTGGGGTGAAACGATCGTGCTCGGTTTTTGCTGGAACAGCGCTGTTGCTCTTGCATTGCTCATGCAGCCCATGGGTAAGAATGTGGCGCGTGTGTCACCTGAAGCAGCTGGGATTCTGATACAAAACAGATCCTTGCGCATAGTCGGGAAGATTGAAGTTGGCAGATACACCCGCTGGCTCCGCAACGCGTCGGTGATGGAAGGCCGATCGCCATCGACGTGTCACTGTATCCACCGGTCATGCTGGGGCACGGTAACAAATGGAATGCTCTGTACATGGTGGCACATGCATCGCGTTGCTTGCAGCTGCACATCAACCTCGGGCTGAACAAGCTGAGAGAGACGCAGGCCGGTGTGGAGGACATGCAAAAGGGGCTGGCTGAGAAGGAGAGGCGCCTCAGGTGAGATGTACTCTGCATGCATCAAGCTGCCGCGGAATCCTAACAAGTACGTGGGAGCTTCGTCACAGCAGTGCCGGTGAGAAGGCATGGTGACTGGTTTCCCTCAAGACCATTCGCCCTCATTTTGGACGCTGGCGCAGATGCAAGAATGTGTTGGCGAAGCAATCCTGCACTATTACCTTGTTTTTGCCGTATATGCCGGCCGACGCGTGGTGTTGCTTGCGTTGATCGAACGGCATCACTGCTACTCGTTCCATTTTGTTACCGCCACCGCCGTGTAGCAATTCGCTGATGCTTTTTAGTGCCGTTGGTTTTTTTTCCTTAGGGAGAAGGACGAACTGGCCAACGCCAAGCTGCAGCAAATGGTGTCCGGACAGAACGAGGCTGAGAGGCGCAAGGGCGAAGCGGAGATCCTCAGCAAGGACTTGCAGCAACAGAACGACCGCATCGCGCAGAGGCGACACCAGGTCAGGGACTCAGCACTGTTCTTGTTATATCGAATAGACTATGCTTTCAATGGGTATTACCCGGCAAGTGGTTTCGATCCTTGGACAACAGTCATTTCCGTGAACTGTGTCCAGCGGCTTGAACCATTTTGCCGCTCTTTCGTTTTTTCCCTTTGGTTTGCTCCGAGGTTAGGCGGAGACGGAGCTCTCAGAGGCCGAGCCAGCCCTGCTATCTGCCCAGAGCAGTGTGCGTAGCATCAAGAAGCCACAGCTGGACGAGATCCGCACGCTGACACGGTAGGTACTGCGTCGCTTTCGCGCAACCCGAGCCACGTGTTGAAGAGTCCGTTGTACAACGGTGGAGCGTTTCGTGTGGATATGTATTATTGGAGTGTGGTTTCCACCCTATCGATAACCTGCCCCGGCCACCTTAGTGGCAACAGTCCATTACTACAGTACTACTCGATGCCATCGAACTCCATTACCGCCTCCGCGCTTGATTGTTTCTCATATTCGTTTCGAATGTATTGTCCTTACCTGCGTCGATGCCTCTTTTTCCAGCCCCCCACCTGCTGTGCAAACGGTTCTCACGGCCGTGGCCATCATGCTGGGACATCAGGAACCGACTTGGTCCGAAGTACGCCGGGTAAGCAAGGCCTGTTTGGTTGCTTTCGTCGCGATTGGCTACCCAGTTGGCGAAGGGAGCAGCTGACATCGACCTCTGTGCTGCGGGGTGCCGCCGGTATCAATGTTGTCCCCATTGGCTAACTCTTTTGCCATCCAGAAACTCTGCCACTCGATGATGTGGTTGCCTTTCTATCTGTTTGCCAACCCCCTTTTCCCGTGCCACATCTATCGGTGCTTGTATTGAATTGCTGTACACCTCGGTGCTCCGTGTCAGGAGCACCCAGTATGCCTTTGCCGTACCTTGAAGAGCGTTGTCTTGGATGCCCTTGCAGGTGATCAGCAAGGCAGATTTCATCGCCACCGTGGTTAACTTCGACACGGACTCGTTGACGAACCCGGTCATCAAGACGGTGGAAGACGTCTTCAAGGCTGCTGGCGACCTTACCGCTGACTCCGTCACCAGGGCCTCCAAGGCCTGCGGACCGCTCTACAACGTACGTTGCCCGCACCACCGATGGCACTTGTTTTTTAGCATAACAGAGGAGTAGGGTCACCGCGACCGGTAGTTAACAATGGCATATAGCCCGAACCGTCATTTTTTTTGTAGTTTCACACAGGTACCTTTCGCACGTGACGAAACAGGTGGGGTATAGAGCTTTCGCGAAACGTCGACTGTAAGTTTCGTGAAGTAATTTCATCGAATGTAGCTGTGACAACAGAGGAACGATGTGTTTGCATGCCACCTTGAATCAGTTGTCATCTTACCTCTCTTCACAAGATGAACGACTCTCGATTCACGTCTAACGTTCGTTGCGCTTTGCCCGGTCTTCCCGCGCGTTTGCTTCCTCCAGTGGGTGCACTCTCAGATAAACTTCAGCCGCATCGCCATCATGGTGCAGCCTCTCAAGGACGAGATCGTGGCCCTGCAACTAGAGAGCGACAAGGCTACGCAGCAGATGAGCGTCATCGAGACCCAGATAGACGAGCTCCAGGAAAGCATCGCCAGGTATTACCGCTGTTGCCAGCATCAGTACCTCCACCAATGTAGAGGGCCATTCGAGCTGCGTAATCAGTCGTCATTACTGTACCGGTGACCATCGCGGCGAGCTCTTCCGGATCTCTCGGGGTCAACTGAGTATGTTGTGGGACCCACGTCTGTTCACACGGCAATATGTGACGCGATACGTAGAATCTCCATTCACACATGTTGCGTCAAAATACCCTCCGTCTGTTAATTCCGAATGAAAACTTGGCGCGATACGTATGATCCCCACTTCCGAAACGCACTTTTTTGTGTGTCAACAGACCTTTCATTCCGAAACAAAAAAATGCGATCCGATCGGCTGGCGTGCGTGTCTGGTGGTGTTCTATCACAGGTACAAGGAGGAGTACGCGGAGGCCATCAGGGAGATTGAGGCGGTCAAGTCTGAGATGGAAGCCGTCAAGCAGAAGGCGAGCAAAAGTAGTCCACCGTGTGGTATGTCCCCGCTCGCACTTGCCTTTCAACCTCGTGTGACTTCTATGAGAGCTGCTGCCGCTAGTGTACTGCTCGGGCGTTGCAGCGTTCTCGCACGTGGCTCATATCGGCACTGTTTGCCGTAAGACCTGGGCAAGACCCACGCCTGTTCCGTGTAAGGTGGTGTAGCATGTAGTGGCTGCGCAAACGGGTACACGACTTAATCCGAAATCCAAGTGCGAGGGCGCGTGCAATGATTCGCTTCGTGGTCGTCGTTTTTTTGGGCAGGTTCTTTTGTTCTGGCCTATGCTTGCCGTGTTGGCTGCTATGTGTTGCGAATGTTTCGGATCCTTTGTTGTGCTGCGCAGGTTACCCGAGCGGAAGCTCTCCTGAGGAACCTGGAGCAGGAGCGCGACCGCTGGAGCCTGTCGTCCGAGAGCTTCACCAAGCAGCTGGAGTCCCTCATCGGCGACGGTCTCCTCGCCGCGGCATTCGTCACATACGTCGGAGTGTTTGACTACCGCACCAGAAAGGTTTGACTTGATTTCAGGGCAATGACGTCGTCTCGACGCAGGCCGCAGTGTGCGTATTTACGAGGGAGTGTTTCGGCCATGTATTCTTCGTGTTTTTCCTTCTAGCATACCAGTACTTTTCTTCTCTCTTTTTTTTTTTTTACAGCCAGGTATATTTTCATGGGGCAAGACTTTCGAGACTGAGCACAACCCATGGGCAGGCGGAAAAATATTCGGCAGCGGATCGTCTATTATGTGAGGCATACGACCACCTCTCGTTTTGTAACGAAAAAGGGCCATACGTGACGTTGATGATCCTGTTCAACGCCCGCCCGCCATTGGTTTTTGACGCAGTCTCTTCTTGCGGAGTGGCGTATGATCCTCACCGACATCGGGGTACCTTTCCGCCAAGAGCTGTCGCTAAGGCAGTACCTCAGTACGGCCAAACAAAGGCTGGAGTGGCAGGTGAAGTCTTGTTTTGATTTATTTTAGCTAGTTGAATAGCCGTAAGGAGTGGGTCAGTCGCGTCTTCTTGGGGTTGGCACTGTTTACTGCGTGTTTTCCAGAATTCCGTCCAAATATGGGAATGTTGAAGCTTACAAAATGTTTGACCCGGGCTGGCATTGATGGGCATTTAGTACGGCCCGGCTGTGAACACTATGACGAAAGTAAGGCTGACAGCAACGTGATGTCTGACGGCTCGTTGTTCTGGTCGAATGCGGTGCAGGGAATGGGACTGCCTGCGGACGACCTGTGTCTGGAGAACGCGGTGGTGCTGGAAAGGTTCAGCCACAGATTCCCACTTGTGGTCGATCCCGCCGGTCAGGCCACCCATTTCCTCCTCAACAAGTACAAGGTACTGCATCATCTCTGTCGTCGGTCGTCGAGTTCTTGATTCTTTGACTCTCTGTATCGGGTCGGAAAAGACTCGAGTAAGTCCATTATCCAGCAGGTGTCCCTCAACCCTCACTGGAAAGACTCAACACGTCCCTTCGAAAGGAGATTTATGTCGCGGGTAGCACTCCTCTTTGATGTTGTCCATGTTTTCCTAAACGGTGTTGATGAAGTTGAGACCTGCAGAATTGGGGGTAAGCTCTTGGGTTCCTTTACTAACTCGTTGCGCCTCTCGATATCGGCGGAGGAAGGCCTGTTTCCGATGCTGTCCGTACTAACGCCCCCATGCAGAGATGCGATGTGTTGACAATTGCATGGTGTTGACTATGGTGTTGCAGGAGCGGAAGATTGCCACCACCTCCTTCCTGGACGCGTCCTTCATGAAGACGCTTGCGAGCGCCATCCGCTTCGGCACTCCCTTGCTCGTCCAGGTACTGGTGCCTGCCTGTGGAATTCACGTAACGCCATGTTTCGCTTCATCACCCTGGATTTCGGCTTGCGGTGCTGGTGTTGAGTAGGAGACAGCAGCGTTACCGAGGACTAAACGTGTGTGTCACTGTGGCCCCCGTGACTTGCCAGGACGTGGAGACAGTCGACCCGGTGCTCAACCCGCTCCTCAACCGCGAGCTGCAGCGGACGGGTGGCCGTACGCTCATCCGCCTGGGCGCCGAGGACATTGACTACAGCCCCGACTTCCTGCTGCTGCTGGTCACGAGGAACCCGGGGGCGCGATTCGCCCCTGACCTGTGCTCAAGGGTGACAATTGTCAACTTCACCGTCACTCCTGCGAGCCTGCATAGTCAGGTGTGTCTTAGTCTGCTCCAGGAGCATGATTGGAAGTCCTGCTGTTGTACTCAGAAGGGGTAGCGACAGTTTGAAGGCAGTGTCGGTAGATGTGAACTGGAAAGGGGAGTCAGAACCGCTTGCTACACGCACGTGTGCGATATGCCATCCAACCTTTTGTCTGTTTTCGTTGAATGTGCATATATTTCGCGTGCCGTCGAGTGTTGCTGCCGCTACCCTCGGGTGCTGCATGCGACAGCAGTGTGCGTTTCTGCACGCAAAGTGCTGGACTTCGCTCGTTTCACTTTTTTGAGGTAACCACATGTTTGCGACGCAACTCGGCGGATCCGGCGTGGTCCTTTTGCCTGCGCCCCTCGCGTCCCCATGTTGCTGCAACGTTAGTCTGCGCAGCGCAGCCCGGCGAATCATTACGCAACATCGTGTTAAAACGTTGACCTTGCAAATCGTTGCTGCGGCAGGCGCTCGGATCCCTGTTGAGATCGGAACGGCCCGACGTGGAGCAGCGGAGAACTCAGATGTTGCAACTTCAGGGCGAGCAGAGCGTCAAGGTACAGTGCGCCTATGTGTCACGAAAAAGTTAGTCTCGTCCTCCTGCTTTTGTGTAATCGTTAGATTTGTCGAGTGTGTCTGCATTACCGTGCTGTAGTTTGAGCAGCTCATTTTGGTGTCCCATGTTGGGGAGTTTGACACACCGATACTCATGTCAGCACCCGCGGTGGTCACACGGTGTTTCTTTCGACGACACGCCGGCACTGCTCGCCCGCAGCAGAACCAACACCTGTGCCGTGCCCGCACATGGCGCACAAAGCTGCATCGCAGTAGAGAGCGGACTGCAGGCGCAAGGTGCTCTCCATCTAGTTGTGGCATTCTCTTATGTCTTCACCATGGTGGCCTTGTCTTGTGCTTTGCAGCTCCGTCAGCTGGAGGAGCGTCTTCTGGACACGATCAGCGCAGTGGAGGGTACGATCCTTGACGACGACACGGTAGTGAAGGCCCTCGAAGACCTCAAGGGCGAAGCGGGAGACGTTGCCAAGGAGGTGAGAAGAAGAGAGAACGACTACAGTCCCCTCCTGTTGCGTTTGAACTTGGTCCACCATTGTGTGATGAAAGGAGCGACAAGAGTCTCGTGACGTAGGGTGCTCGCCTGTTGGTGGTACGATTATGTTTGTTCTTGAAAGTCTTGCCCCTTACACCGCTTTTCGTGGCTGCAGAATGTTGCGAAACAAAAGTGCAAGCTTTGCAACTTGTCTCGCAACCTTCGTAATGTACGCTCAGTACGGGAGCAAAAAGTTGCGCAAAAGTTTTGAAATTTTTTCTCGGCAGCAAAAAGTTGCAATACGGAGGAAACGTTCTGCAACTTTTGTCGCGATGAAGGTGTCGGAACAAAAGTTGCGAGGCGCAACTTCCGCCAATCCACGCCAAGCTGCCACTACCACTCATGTAGACTCCTCTCCAGCTTGGATTGTGTGAAGGCCGTGATCACCGACATGTCGACAAATACTTAACGAGTTGCCTCGTGAATGGTATCTGGAAGGAGGTGATGCCATGGGCTGTTGGGTAGTGCCAAGGTTTGGGGCCGTGAGGTGCCGAATGCGCCGGAAAAAAAATTGTTCTTAGCACGACCGTCAACGGCCGCGAGCGGTTAGACCACTTTCGGTGTTTTTGACCGCTACGGGTTTGGTTATCCACCGATAACTTTCCGAAGTAGGAAGCAACAGCAATAGCAAGGCCAATCGGCGGAAGGTAGCTCTCTGTTCCATCTTTCATGCCCAAGGTTTGGTGCCGTGGGGTATCGTGCGCGTCGGAAAACAAGTTTTGATTGACCCCATAATACCCACGTCAGAGAGCAGTTGGTTCAAGTTCGCAGGGAGTGTATGCTCATGGTTTGGTTTTCCAGCGAGATCTTTTCGAAGGAGGAGGCAGCAGCAACAGCAATGCCACCCCGAGGGAGCTAGCTCTGCCCAGCATCTTTCTGGTTTCAGTTTAGATGCCTTGGGGAATCGCGCGTGTAGAGAGTTGCAACTACCTTCTCCCGCACGCTCTGGCCGTTTTTTCCGCGGTGCAACATGAAAGGTGCGTGCCTTCTTCTCGCCGTTGCTAAGAAAAAATATCACGCTTCCGCATTACGCCAGTCCCGTGCACAATACCTTCTTCGTCCCATAATGAGCGTGCACCGCAAGTGTTCCTGACAAAAGTTCCCGAGCAAAGTTGCAGAAAAAGTTTGCAACGTTTTTTGCAACATTCTCCAGCCATAAAAAGCGGTGTTACCGCCATCTAAAGAATGTCGACCGATATATCTGTTGTCGCCATTTGGGGTTCATTGTTCCAATCGGGTGCTTCTGCTGCAGGTGGAGCACACTCGCGATGTGATGTCAGAGGTGGAGGCTGTCTCGAACCAGTACGAGGCCTTGGCCGTGTCGTGCAGCCAGCTGTACTTCGCGCTCGAGACGCTAAGGGACGTTCACTTCCTTTATCACTTCTCGCTGAGGTTCTTCCAAGACATTCTGGCCCAGGTGCGTTTGAAGACGGTGTATTTTGGCGAGGCACATGACGCATGCTCGTGGCTTAAACACGGTGACGGAACCGTTGTGCGGGAAAGAAAACCACCACAGCGGGTTCATGGTGTTGCGGGACCTCCCATGTTTGAGATGATGCCGTGGAGATTTCTTCCTTTTTCGACTGTCGCGTATGAGCATGTTGCCATGGCTCGTAGATCAGTCCAGCAGCATAGTGATGGCGTTTGTGTGGGCGTAAAGTCGAAGTCGTGGTGACGATTCACGCAGGCGGTTTTCGCGCCTCTGAATGCTGCAGGCTCCGCAGGCAATAATAGCCTTAAGTGTGGTTGATCTCTTTGTTCATCTTTTCGGCGTCGGGTCGGCTGCGGATGTCCCTTACCCTCTTGCAGGTCCTTGCCAGCTCCAAGCAGAGTACCAAGGCAATGGTGGCGTCGTCCAGCGGCAAAGTAGACGCCACGACCAGACTCGCCATCCTCAAGGCCCGGCTTTTCCGTGCGGTGTGCAAGAGGGTCTGCAAGGGCCTTCTCAACAAGGACCGCCTGCTTTTCGCTCTCAGGCTCGCCCAGGTGACCGCAAAAAGCACCAAAGTCATTCAAACTGGTTCTAAATTCCCTTTGTCGTGCCATCCGTCAACGTCCTGCGTACGTTTATCTTTTCGCGCCATATTGAAGTCATGGACAGTGCTACTCGGTCAACTTTACCGTCCCCGCGAGAGAGGTCAGGTGACCGCGCTCTCTGCTGTTGGCGTTGTTTCAACTATCCGCCAATCGCTCACGTATGCTACCACGTCTTGGTGTTTCCGTCCGTCCAGCTGTACGTTGAAGACGACGTCGAAAAGTCGCCGACACAGGAGGAGCTAGAGGCGCTGCTCAGGGCCGCTGGGGTTGGGGCTGGTGCTTCGACAACTCGCACAGGTAAGCATCAAGACGCACTGTTTATTCGGGCATCTTGTACATCCCTTGGTATTTCGCGTGTACCTTCACGCTTGATGACTGTTTAGATTACCTATTGTATTGCGTTAGATGGCCTATTGTTACAGCGGCTTTCCGTACGTCATGGTCACGATAACACGAGGTAGAGTTCGGGTTAGGGTGAGTGTTAGGGGGGCTCAGCATGACCGGGTGCCCAGAGACGTACTGGTTCAATCGCGTTATCCAAACATCACGCAGTTGGTTCATCCGATCTGACAGTTCGGATGTGCCCTCAGCTATGTTGTATTCGTTGGCTGGCACACATTGACATTGTTCCCTCAAGGCATTTTTTTTCGTGACACAAAGCCCTCTTTCGTTGACAGCGACCTGGCTTTTTGCCTGTACACGTATTTTGATATTAGTTTAGGTGCGCTGCAGCTTTCCAGTTCAGGCGAGGAAATGCAGGCCTGATTGATTGTCTCTCTTGGGAATAAGCCGTGACCAATTGTATTCCTAATTGCGGGACCTCCTGTGCTCTTGTCTGGTGCACCAGGCGAGGTACCATCGATCCCGGGACGCGAGCTCTCAGAGCGGCAGTCACGCGACATCGGGGCCCTGCTGTCCCTCCCATCGCTCAAGCCGCTTCCCGAACACCTCTCTGCCAATCCGGAAGAGTGGTGCCGAGTGCTGGACGAAAACGACGCCGAGAACTTCCTGCCGACGAGCGGCTGGACGGCCGAAGGGGTCTCTAGAGAGAGGCAGGCGTTCTTGGCACTCGCGGTTGTGCACGCGCTCCGACCAGACCGCACCATGGCGGCCGCGGAAGATCTGGTTGGGAGTGTGTTTTCGGCCCCGGACGAGGGCGCCGAAGGCGAAGGAGACCAGGGGGAGACCGGCTTGCCGTGGAACGAGGCGCTTGATTTGGAGGCGTCTGTGAGGGAGGGGCCTGGCCCTGAAGCCCCGGTGCTGCTTTGCTCGGAGGCGGGCCACGACGCCAGCTGGAAGGTGCCCTGTCTGTGGTTGATGTTTGCTACGGGTAACGGCTTGGGCTTGGTCTGGTCTTACGTTGCGTCTGTTGTGCAGCACTATGGTTGTCGAGTTGTCCTACTACATACCTCGGTGTGCCGCTTGCTATCGAGAATTGGCATGGGACGATGCGTTTGGCTACACCACTACGGGGATGGTGAAGTGTATCTGAACGCTGTGTTTGTACTGCTCTGTCGTTGTACTGGTACGCACAGGTGGATGCGCTTTCGGGCTCCATGTCTCGGCCCATGCAGTCGGTGTCCATGGGGTCCTCGGAAGGGTTTGACATGGCCGAGAGGGCTTTACACCTGGCCTCCAAGCAAGGGTACGGGTAATAGGGCAGTAGGTCTCGGTGTTTAGCAAGTGCTTGGTGTTGTAGGTTCGTCGTTTGCATCCAGGTCGAAGGCACTCTGCATGGTGAGAGAATTTGATATATCTCTGGTGTACAGTTTTCACGTGCTTTGTTTGCGTACAGACCTTGGTGTTTGCTGCCGCACCTGCATACTGAGCGTATGCCAGAATCTACGTGCACATGCATACATTCTTTGAGTGTAGCCGTTATTCGTTCTCATCTGTTGGTTGCTCTGCCGCCACTGTGTTGACCAGGTCATGGGTGCTGCTGAGAAACACCCACTTGTGCCCGGAGTGGCTGGGAGGGTTGGAGAAGAAGCTCAGGGGTCTGGCCTTACACCCGTCCTTCAGACTCTTCCTAACATCGGAGGTGTGTTACCCTGGCAGAACCTCATGCGTTTGAATGCATCAATGTCACAGACAAAAACATCTCTCGCTGCAGGTTTTGCGCGCCAAACCTTTTTTTCTACGAACTGATTAGCTTGGCTCTATGGCATCACGTTGCGCGTGACACATGCGCTGGCTGTGTCGTTCTTGTTGACGCCCACGGGAACCCAACCCTATCATGACCATCTCTATCCACGACTTGACTCCCAGGTGCACCCATGCTTACCGCCAAGCCTGCTCAGAGCTAGCGAGGTGCTGGTGGTAGAGGCGCCGTCAGGCGTGAGAGCTAACGTCCTTCGTTTCCTGAGGGAAGTTCCCAAAGAGCGCATTGCCAAGCGTCCAGTGGAGCGGAGCAGGTGATGCTGCTGCTGCTGCTGCTGCTGCCACTGCTGTTGCTGTTGCTGCCGACGCCGCGGCGACTAATACACCGATCGGCGTTCCCAAGAGAGTATGGATGTGTGCAATCCAAGTGTCATGGTCATAAACCATTCCGCTTCACCTCACAGCTACTGTAGCGAAGAACCAAGCTTGTGGATTCTCAAGCATGACCTCGTGTCGGAGGTCCTCTCGGTGCATGCCGTTGCAGGGCGATGCTCTTGGTGCATGCTAGTCGATACCCAGTTACAGCGAGCACCATGTTGTTTCGGGGTGGTGGCACATTTTGTTCCTCCGTCCAACTCTTGCTAACCCACACATATTTGGTTCTACTCTTGATCTTGCTTCTGCAGGCTGTACGTGCTTCTAGCATGGCTGCAGGCCGTTGTGCAAGAGCGACTGCGATATGTGCCCCTTGGTTGGAGCAAGCGGTGAGCCACCGTGTTCTAGGTGTAGCCTAACCCAAAGCACGTCTCGATTGTGGTCTTGTGTGCGTTTGAAAAGTGGTGTGGGCTCGTAGGTTTGAGGGTCGGATATGAAGCTTTGGCTGTACGGGCACCCTTTCGTTGTTGAGCTGTAGTCTAGGGTGTTTTGCAGCATAGGTCGACCGGATCGAAGCGAAAGCAGAGCATGCGGGACGGCCGCCATATTCGCCCTTCCATGCACCTTGCCGTTTGTCCCTTCGGGCATGTGCACGGGTCCCCACTTTGAAATGGAACTACTGTGAGCGTTCTCGAACGCAATAGCGCCACCTACGGCTTGTTTCACCTTTTTGTTCTTTGGTTTGTCTCGTCATATTTTGTCAGGTACGAGTTCAGCGAGGCGGACGCGACCTGCGCTCTTCAGGCAATCGACAGCTGGGTCGACGGGGCCGCGCACGGTGCGCAACACATCAGCCCAGAAAAGGTATTACTCTTCAAAGGTTGGGGATTGCTGAGTTCGGGCGACACTGTAGATTCATGCTCATCGCGATCTCACGGCGTGGACAAGCCTGAAGACGAATGTTGTGCTGCAAATTTCGACCACGTTGGAAGCTCGCCGATCACGTTGCGCCTTTTGAATCGCTCCGGGGCCGCCGGCCATGGAGCGAGGTACTTGCTGCTGCAGGGAGCGCTACGGCCCGCGTGCAACACCCTGCTCACGGCAATACCTCTCTTCCCGCGCCGATGACGACCGCTTCCAGGTGCCGTGGGAAGCTCTGCGTGCTCTACTGGGTCAGAGCGTATATGGCGGGCGCGTCGACAGCGTGTTCGACCAGCAGCTGCTAGAAGGCTTTGTGGCTTCCCTTTTTCAGCCCAAGTGCTTCGACCTCAACTTCCCGTTGTGCAGGTAGATTTGCCCCCCCGTTGGCGGTGTGCCTTGAGGATGAAGGGGTGCTGGAGGGTTCGGTCGTATGCCTGCAGTAGCATCGACCCTCCACCGTGTGGTTGTATAACCATCAACCCCGTGAGTATCTTTGGCCTGTGGAAGTATCTTTGGCCTGTAGGAATATTCCACGGTTTTAGTCTATTAATAATGGGCACCTTTGTTTATGGAAGGACACGCGCTCGACGGCCAGCTCTGTTGAAGGCTGCCAAGCAGTGACTGCTCTGCCTGGTTTGCTGATTTCCGCTCGAGTTGGTTGTTGAAGGCGGCTGGCGCCGAGCAAGAGAAGGATCCGCGTAAGGAGTACCTGGTGCAATTCTCACGGGTGAATATTTTAGTACATCCACGGCTGCCTGTCCTCAGAGTGTCCTCTGTTTGGTCCGCTTGCGTTGCCTTATCTTCGTTTCTCTGCTTGAAGCGCGCACGACGGTGACACAGAGCAAGCGTCGGCGTTGGTGTCGCTGCCCGACGCGACTAGCCCGGATGCCTTCATCAAATGGGCCAGCAGCCTGCCCGCCAGCAACCCTCCCACGTGGTTGGGGCTTGCTCCTAACGCGGAGGCGGCACTGTTGGCTACCAGGGGCGAACAGCTCCTCTCGACTTGGCAGGTGACTGATGAGGTAGTTACTACGTGTGGCGTTTACTTTGTTGTTTTGGTGCTGGGTTTGTGGCTTCTGCTGTAGATCGTCTTAAAAGTTGTCGATGTGGCGGGTACTTCAGCACGATGGAAATCAAATCGACTGCACGTGATGACCAGGACACTGGGCACGATATTCGCTCGAATGTGGTGACGCCGGTCGCCTGCTACAGCAGTCGTGCCGTCCAATCCTCAACAACAAACGATTTCATCACTTGGGACGTTTGTTCACGCGATCGTTACCAGTTGATTCAGGATGACGGCAGTTGGGCTGAGGCAGCTGCGGTGGCGTTGACGACGGGAGATGAGGTGGGCACCGGTGGCAAAGAAGTGAGGCTGGAGCAGCTGCTGCAGCGGACCCAGAGGTGAGAAGAGAACACTTGGGTTTGTCGTGCTTGGCTCAAGACGCTTTGTTTTGCCGATCGATAAGGGGCGCTGGTGTAGAGGCGTGGAGGCAACGCTTTCATTCGCCTTGCAGCATCTGAGAAAACGAAGCTCACCCTTCGGATGCGTGCCGTTTGGCGCGAGTGTGTCTTTGTGGTGGTGCTGGGGCCAGTTGGAGTCAAAAGGGTTCACACGAATGGTCTATACCAGGTAGTAAAATGGGGTATTAAGGGACACCCCGTATCATGGGACACTTTTTTCAAAAACCATATGTTGCCGCTCACCCCGCGGAAAGCTGTTCTATTTTTTTGTGTTGTGTTGCTATGGAGCTCATGTTTCATTTAAGCTCAAGTTTACTCAATTTGGTGATGAACTTCGTTCTAACAACATTCGGCCCCAGATGATGTAGAATTTTGTCATTTTTCGGCCCACGTGGTGGCTGCCGCTAAGCCGCACAATCAATTTAATATGTTTTTCTCAAACAGAATTGATGATGTAGTCTGATAGTCCAGAGGCCTGCACGGCACTTTATTGTTATGAGTTCGAGCTTCTGTTCTATCGATCTATTTTGTTTCTACATGTTTTTTCGCTTTTTGTTCTTTTCCTAGCTCGATTTCGGGCGAGAAAGGGGCCAAAAATAGCGTCTGGATGTCATACAGAGACAAAACCAACTCCGATGGCACCAAAGCTTTGCATAACGTCTGTTCTAGGGTTGCTTGCCACGACACTGAACGAAAAACGAGAAAGAAAACGCTCCCAACCTCTTTGCACGACGCCTAAAGTGGGCCTAATTCGGCCCCAAAACAGGCCCAAAAAGCAAGGGGGTTCCTCGTTTTTGTCCCCGTATATTGGCGCTTTTTTTCTTTTTTTCCCAATGGCTGGGTATTACCATCACCACGGTGCGTGCCAAAGGACAAGTTTTGAAATGCAGTAGAACGTGAAAAATCACTACTAATGCAAAGTGTCCCTTAATTGGCGTCGGGGGTTTAATCCTCCGTTTCACGGTAAAACTTCAGGTACACTACAACAGCCATAACTCATCAACACTTAGGTGTTTTTTCTTTCTTTGTTTTTTGAGAGGTAGCCTATAACATAGGCTACCGCTGGATACTTTCATACACTTCAAATTCGTTCTCACCCCTCACACCCGAGAACGAGCTGTTGGCGTGGGAGAGGCTTAGGTGTCCCTTAATACCCCATTTTGCTCTACACATTATATTTTCGAGTGCACATGCCGTGGTCTACTGGCCGATTAGAGAGGTACGTCACAAGTTGTGTAACACGCTTTCCTTCCCGATAGCACCGGCAGTCACGGGTACCGTGGAAGGAATAGCCCGGGGGGGGGTTGCGACTTCACTGCGCACACATTCTCATGCACACACTTCCGCGACAGTGACATCACGATTTCAGGCGTCTCGAGCATCTACACGAACAACCATATCGAGAGGTCGTGAAGTCACAAAGGAGGGGAAAGTGTGGAGCGTCAGAGACGTTAGTGTCTGTGCTTTGATGAGGATTGATGAGGATTGATGAGGAATTCTGCTTCCTCGAACGAAAAACACATCCTTCCGGGCCACACAAGCACGTGCAGCAGGGCTGGGGGCTGATCCAGACCCACTGTCAGAATATTTCGATCATGAGGCCTATTTCTGTTCTGTTCGGTACGTAGAGGTTGCGGAGGCAGCTCAAAGCAGCTGAAAGTATCTTGGAGATACCCTGAACCTGTTCACCATGTAAGAGTCTAATAGTCTTATAATCTCCTCTGATCTCAACGAGTAGCTTCTGTGGTGTAGTGGTTAGCATTCCTCATTTGGGTTGAGGAGGTCCTGGGTTCAAATCCCAGCTGAAGCCGTTTTTCGCCCTCTCGCGGTCTTTTTCCGTAGGGGTTGGGTTTTCGTCGCTGGCAACAACGTTGCAAAACAAGATGACCTCTTCGTGAGCTCGGCAACCATGCAACCTCTTTTTTTTTCCCGGTACAGTAGGTGGCCCGGTATAAGGCCAGTTGCCCGCTAGTGCTGGTAAAATCGGCGGGCACAACTTGAAGCCAGTACAATGCCGGTATTACAGAGGCCGACCCCTCTATAATGCCCGTTCGGGCGGTTGGTGGCCCGTGAATAATGCCGGTCCTCAAGATTGCTTGCACACACAGGAAGGACTGCACACACGGCGCACCACCGCACACACATAAACACTTCGAGTCCACATACCCCTACCGCATCATGAGGGACTACTTGGACAAGATCTGATGGTAATTTTTGAGTCGATTCAGCATCAGTAGTTTTGTTTTTGTTCCGTTGAACCTGTTGTTTGGTGTTTGGGGTGAACACCAACAGCCTGACCACTGTTTGGATTCGGTGTTTTTTTTTCTTCTTGATCTGTGCGAGCCAGTATTCGCCGGTTATTATGCACCGCGTACATGGGAGTGTTCACATGTTTTATTTTCGTACTGTTTGTTGCGTTGCTTTCTTTCTCGATATTCGCGTACGATGTAGTTTAGACTACATGTCTTTTTGCGAGTGACGGGGAGGCACCAGAGGTGAATATTAAACGTCAAGGAAGAGTTCGTGCACAGACCCTGCTATGCGCAAAAAAAAAAAAAAGGTAAGGGGGTAGAACCAAAGATGCATGGAGGGATGAGCTAGCGTACGGCCCTTCGATGCACGCGCCTCTGAATTCTGCTCGATCGCGGAATGCATCCCAAACCTCCTGTCACAGCATCCACTGTCATGTTTACCCATCACCTGATGCTTGTGGCGTGCGCTACACGTTTGGATTGAATAACTCGACGGTTTCCTAATGATTCCGGTACCGGCATTATAACGGAATCCTCAGACCCTCAGTAATGCCGGAGCCGGCATAACCGGCATTATAGAGGCCGATCCTATATAGAGCCGGTCTCTCGCTATAATGCCGATGAAATCGACTGTCAAACACCCGCATTATACCGGGCCACCTACTGTAGCCATGAGTGGTGGTCGAGTAGATCATGTTGTGCGGGGTCGAGAGCCCTCGCTCCGCCCAAAGGGGATGATCGCACCACGCTGTAGTAAATTGGTCAATTACCCTAGAGGCTGTTGCACAGTGCTTACAACTGTCTCTGGAAGTGAAACAACCAGACAATAAATTAAGGCATACGCAGCTGTCATCCGTACGCAAGGAAGTAAGCACAAGATGCCGAACACCCTTAGCAGGATGCAGCGCACCCTTCATGCGACTCGCCGAATATCTCACGGCGCTTCGCGCTTGGTGATGTGAGAGCCTGGTCCGGTGAGAACCCGGCGTGCTCCGTCCCGGCTTTGTAGGGATGCGAGGTCAACGGTCTAACGACTTCGGCATGCACGACTATGAGTACCCCCCCCTCGCCCCCAAACCTGCTGCCTGGTGCACGATACCATGCCGTTCGTTGGGACAAGCGACACACTAAGAAGCCTTTCTTGTTCCTTTGACGTGTCGTCACCTGTACAGCTGGTTGTCGAGTTTGCCGACAACCATCGGCAAGGAGAGATCGGCTGGCGGCCAGGATGACTCCGAAGAAGGTGATGCGTTGCATCGCTGCCTGTGTCGCGAGGTGTCGAAAGCGTCAGCGTTGTTGTGCAGGGTTCGCGGAGATCTGGTGTCGGTGGAGAAGCTGTGCCGGGGCGAGATCAAGGCGACTAACGAGGTGTGCTAGGGTCCATGTGGTAAAGCAATATTGTACTTGCTGCTGCATTGCGCTTCCGCGAGCGCTGGCTTGTGTGGATTCCACGTTTTTGACGGGAAGCGGAGGTTGATATAGGCTTCCTGGTCGTGTGTCATACAAGCTGGTTCGCGCAAGAAACCACAAATATGTTCCCCCACTGATAATGAACGCAATTACTCACCGATCAACACATATTCTGTACCATAGTGACCACGCTTGGCCTTAAGACGGTGACATAGCTGGAAATTCCGACAACACGTTTCCACGGTGGTCAGGCGCACTAATGTGTCTCGGCCAATCAGTGGCCTTCACGCTGTTCGAGAATAAACAACTCAAAATACCAATGCAACACGAACCTTCTTCGGCCTGAGTTCAACCTCAAGAGACCTTCGAGCTCTAGGGAATCCAGCAACAAAATACAGAAGTGAAAACGGCCACCGTTGGAGCGAGTTACGCCCAAAAAGTTGGGATTTCGGTGTTGTGGCCCTTTGGCGTCGTCAGATGGCCACCGTTTGTACGTATCAACCGCCCAGAAAGCATCGAAACGGTTTCCGTCGCATATATCTGAGGAAAGCTTGGATCGTCCCCAAATTTGGCAGCTTGACAGGTATTGACGCTTCGAATCCGAAAAAATATTCTTGAGCACTATTTACGATTTTTCCCGCTCCTACCGCCCCCCCCCCGGTGTTTGCCATCGGGGTTGGGTTTTCGTAGCTTGGCAACGACGTTGTAAAGCAAGCCGCCCCCCCCCGGTGTTTACCATCGGGGTTGGGCTTTCGCCGCTTGGCAACGAGGTTGTAAAACAACCCCCCCCGAGGTGGTAACCATAATGGTGGTCGAGTAGATCATATTGTGCGGGGTCGAGAACCCTCACTCCGCGCAAGGGGGATGATCGCACCACGTTGTGTTAAAATGGTCACGCACCCTCGAGGCAGTTACACAGTGCTTACAACTGTCTCAGGAAGTGAAATATATTAAGTCATACGCAGCTGTCATCCGTACGCAAGGAAGTAAGCACAAGATGCCGAACACCCTTAGCAGGATGCAGCGCACCCTTCATGCGACTCGCCGAATATCTCACGGCGCTTCGCGCTTGGTGATGTGAGAGCCTGGTCCGGTGAGAACCCGGCGTGCTCCGTCCCGGCTTTGTAGGGATGCGAGGTCAATGGTCTAACGACTATGGCATGCACGACTATGAGTACCCCCCACTACCGGCTTATCGGGGTCTAACGGATAGGACCCCCGGAAGCTGGTTTATATGTCTCAATTAAAACAAGTCGAATTCGGTCGGCTCCGGTGTAGGGTGTTGAAGGATTGTACAAAGTTTCTTTGCTTACNCGAGGTCAATGGTCTAACGACTATGGCATGCACGACTATGAGTACCCCCCACTACCGGCTTATCGGGGTCTAACGGATAGGACCCCCGGAAGCTGGTTTATATGTCTCAATTAAAACAAGTCGAATTCGGTCGGCTCCGGTGTAGGGTGTTGAAGGATTGTACAAAGTTTCTTTGCTTACGGGGAAAAACTGAGGTGGAGCGGTCGATTCAAGCGTAAAGTTGTGCCCAAGAAGCTGATTCTTGGCTTAAATCAAAGTAAATAATAGGTTCGCAGAGGAATTTTCAGGTTCTTATTGCAAAAATCAAATTCTTCGTAGAGGGTTTTGGAGATAGGTCTCCAAATTTTGCAGACTTGTCCGCAAGCCGAATCTTTTCACGAGTGGGGGTCTTCGATTTTTTTTTTCGCCGAATATTCAGGGTCCAGCGCAGCCTTTCTGTCCTATGGACGTGCAGGACCCCGATTATTCGGCAAATACAAAAAAAAATCGAAAAACCCCACTCGTGAAAAGTTTGGTATCGACGTTGCGGACAAGTGTGCAACATTTGGTGACCTATCTCCAAAAAACCGAACGAAGGATTTGCGGGGAACGAATTTGTTTTTCATGCGTGATCCAGCTTGTATATAGTTCCCCAATCGTGTCCTCCGTGCCACATGTGTTGGGGAGGTGCGGGTGCCTTGCCCCGCTGTCCCTCCTGAATTAGCTGAGTTGCACATGAAAATTTATCATGTTGTATAACTCCCGTCTACTCACAAATACCCGCGTTGCGACTGTTTATGTTCATGTTGTACCGCCATCCGCAACGATCTTTTCCACCTTCAGGTGCGCGCGCTCGTGGGCGCGTTGGCGAAGGACGTTGTCCCGGCAACCTGGAAGGCTGGTCTCGTGCAGGCTGACATGGGTGTCGCCGGGTGGGTGGACGATCTCACCAAGCGCCTCGACCACCTCGCCAGCGTCTCCAAGGCCGGGCCCAAGACTGGTCCCAGCGCCACGCCGTACTGGCTGGGGGGACTGTTCAGCCCGGATGCGTTCGTGACGGCCAGTCGGCAGCATGTGGCGGGGGCGCTTTCGTGCTCTCTGGATGAGCTGGCTCTGTCCCTTGTGGTGGGCCCTCAAGAGGAGACAAGTGCTGACGAAGGTGACTGCAGTCTCTGACTATTTGCTCCTTGTTTTCGCTTGTTGTTGAGCACGTCAATCTTTCGAATCCTATTTTTTTTTGTATCGATGTGCGTCCTTGACGTCCTTACTCTCAAGAGGAATAGAGGGAAGGCAGGCTTGATATGGGATCACCTCATGGTGAGTACCGCGCGGCTTCACAGGCGCGGTGATATAGAAGTCTCACGCACACGCACCCCTGACATACTGGCGACTGGCGTTGCTCACGTTTTGCGATTGGATGGTCCTACGGCGTGCCTTCTTCTCGGGACAGCCTTGAAGTCTGGCGACGGGATCTATTTCGCATGTTAACCCTGTTTTCGTGTGTGTGTTTCCGTGTCCAACATTGTTCTCTGTTTTGTTTGTTTTTTTGATAGAAAGGGCATGTTCTGGGTAACGTTTGTGTCGCATCCTACTTGGGTATGTCTGTGACGACGGAAGTGCCCTATACGCCATTTGGACTATCGCTGAATAGGACGTGCTGGACAGCGTCAAAGTGATCGTATCTTTTGGAGGCAGCAACAAAACAGCACAGGATGGCGGGTGGACCCGCGGTCGTTTTCTGCTGTTTAGTTTTTTCGATAATTTATAATTTCCTTCAGCGATTCTGTGCGAGCAGGAGAGGTTTGGGTTGGGCGGATTCGGAAGTGGATGCCACCACAGCAATATGCAGTAGAAGGAAAGGCTGGCCAGATTAATTATTCAACGCACCACCTAGGCACTCAGGCCAACCCCCGCGCTCCCTCCTGCGGCGTTTTCTTTTCCCGTGCCCTTGTCAGGCTCATCAATGGCGTTCCCGATCATCGGACTTGTGCTGGAAGGGGCCGGCTGGAGCGAAGCGGCCAAGACTCTAGCCTTCTCCAAGGACCACCGCAAGGCCCTGGCTCTTTGCCGCCTTTGCTGGACTAGACGCCCTGATGGTGCAGCAGAGGGCCCTGGAGGGGACGAGTCCTTGCCTGGGGTGGCGGTACCGGTGTACTTGCACGCTCGGCGCAGTGACCTCATCGTGACAGTGGCGCTCCCCGTGCCGGAGGATGTGCCCCCCCTCGTGTGGCGACAGAGAGGAGTCGCGCTCCTGGCGTGGGGTCCTCCTGTGTAGCTCTGTGACTGGCAGAAGTAGTAGGTGTAATACGAGGTTGTACGCCCTTGTAGTACCAAAGGACGGCGTAGCATCGAGTCCAAGTTTTCGAGTGGATCAAGAAAAATATGGGGTTTCGGGTGTTCTTGTGCCGTCCGGAAAATTAAATCCACCACTAGACGTGCTGATTATTGTTAGGGGACGCTCAATCACACTTGAGAGGGCTCCCTCCATGTCGCGCGGCATACATGTTTCGTGTTTGACCTGGTCGTGCGGTACTTGCGTGTCGAGTAGTGCTCCTCAAGTCTCAAGAGGCCGGGAAGGATGTTTCACGGGGATTGTTTTAGTCACAGCCGGTTTTCGGCTTTGGGCGTGGTTCCCAAACTTTTTTTCTCTAGCTGTTCACGGCCAGACCTTGAATACGCACGTGGTCGTCTTTGGGGCACGACGGCCGAGTCTTGAACCGGGTTGAATGCGGCGTAGTTCCACCCCCAATAAGTCTGACGTGATCGCACATCGAGGGTGCTGAGTCATGTATTGAAAGCAGAAAATAGGCTCTGAGCATGAAGTGACGCTGCAATTGTTCCATTCACAGCAAGATTGAAGGCAAGAGTTCGGTCACTCAACATGGCTGACAGTTCGGTTGGCAACTCGCACAACACCGCTGGCCCTCCAGCCTGGGTTGTGGGCTCGAAGCTCTCTAGAGGGAGAACTATCGGCATCGTGACCACAAGTACACACGACAAAGAAGGTGTCTGCTACACCCTTCTCGTGTGATGTTGTGATATTGTGATATTGTGATGTTGTGAGGGCAAGCACAGCAAGGGGCAGGTGGGGATTTCCTCCTGATTTCACTGAACACCCAAAACAGATGGGACGACATCCACCCGCGCGTATGTCTTTGGCCAGCTGCTTGCCGAACCCGGTATTCTCTTGTATTCTACAGGTTGGTTTAGTTTCGCCAGCCTCGAATATTTTCGGTTAACACAGGTAAAGTACTCTCCCTTGTCCCGCCTGGGTTGTCGCTGATTCATGTCCCCGACGCGTGTTGGCCCCCTGTCGTTCAGGTACTTCTGACCGCGACAGATCGGAAAGGGGGTGTCCCCACGGCCGTGCCTGCCATCAGTACATGTATGGTCCAAGATATCAGCCATCAATACTTGACTCCTCACCCCAACTACCACCATCACCCTGGTTAGCTAGCGCGTCCTATCGTCTTACATCGCGACCCATGCCCAGCTCGTCTACACGACGTCGTCCTAACCCCTCCCCACAAATCACGGTCATCCAAGTCCTCATGGTAGTCACTTCCTCTGTTGATTCGTCCACTTCTGGCTCCTAGTGGACCGCCCGCCGATCCCAAAGGAGTTGTTGCCGCTCACAGGGCAACCTCTTCCGTGAGATCCGTTCCCCAAGTCGCTGTTGTTGTAACCGGAACGGGATGACGATGAGCTGACGGTGCGGGCACCTCCTCCATCTCCCATGGAGGTAGAACAGCGACGGTCGGTGTGTTCGTGGGACTTGTAGTCGACGCGACTCCCCTGGCCCCCCCGCATCCAACCCCCATCACCGCGAGCTTCGTTTTCATCACTGGTGGGTAGGTTGGCGTGTTTCTCGCGCTCTTGACACCTGAAGCGTGCCCGTACCTGTTCATCGAGAGCCGATAGCGGAGAATGGGGGAGTCCATGCGAATTCCCGCGAAAGTACTGTTGATACATGTGTTGTGCAAAACATCAAGTCTGCCAAAAATACCAGCTTGTTTTCGAAGCGTTCTAATGTTGTCATGCTACATACCCTGTATCAGGAAGTACTCGGCCGTGTGCATGGGAGCCAGGACTCTTCTTTTCGTCGCCTCTGTTTTCTACCTTACACATGGGACATGGTTTGATCAGACTGACCTCGTGAGGTCTGTAGTTGGTAACACTGTTTTGTGCTTGAATCGACGCTGAACAGTTCAGGACAACATCAAGAGGAAAATAATGTCAGGATGATGGATCCTTTTTCTCTCTCTCTGTTGTGTCATGCCATCCATAACGGTCGTACTGGGAGCTGGTGGCGCCCAACCCTAAAAATAGCTCGACGCGCGACTCGCCTCTTCAATGGCCTTCATCTCCAGCTGGCGGTTAGCCTCAGCTATCATTTTGGCCGTCTTGCGCGTTTGAGCGTCCACATCTTCCCTGTGACGAACGGAAAAGGACGACACGTGTGACCCACATCTTGGTACCAGGTTTGAAGTCAAACTCACCCCGTTAACCGAGGTTGACCCACATCCGATTTATCTCCAGATTTTCGGACAGTACGGCCATGTGAACAATCAATGCTTACAAATTCTAGACGTTTCGTCGACGCGAACGGCACTGGCCCAGAGTTGGGACTGGAATGTAAAGGTCTGATCTTCTTGGAGGCAGAACAATCGTACAATCGTTGGTACAGATTTTGCGATAATATTCCCTTGTCTCCGGGAAAGCCGGTAGACTATGGCAACATTACCTTGCGCTTGTTTCCGAACGCGCACGTTATCTGTAGATGGGTCCTCTACCGCGGTGTCACGGTCGTCTTCCTCCTCCTCCTCTTCCGACATGTAAGACGCCGGCGATACGATAGGTATTGGTCGGCATCTTTGCCGGCCAAAACCGGGCGTTTGATATTCGATGACGATGGGCCAGACCCGAAGATAGAAACGCCCATGTCGTCGGCGATCGTGCGGCGTAGCTCCTTGAAGCATTCTCTGCCGGACATTGACACGCTAAGCCCAGCAGAAGTCACACCATCGCCGAAGGACGTCATCACGCCGGATGTGGCGACTGAGTTGATGTCAGGGTGGATTCCACGCGATATTACACACCACGCAGAATCTGACCGTTCGTTCATCCTTACGCTTTGGGGATGGGAAGCGTTGTGTGTCAGACACGCCATCGTTTGTAACCGTAGATATGTTGACTACAAAATTCCATGCATGGGTATCGGGCGTCACCCCCAACCCAACGGTAGACACATCTCATGGTTGGGACCGACAAGAAAGACGCCCCCTCTGTTCAGAAGAAAACTGAAAATTGTTACATGAATGTTGCCCCCACGCAATTACATGCGTTCCGCCGGTCTTCTCACCGTTCCGCGTTCACCTTGTCAGTTAGCCATCCACGGTATCAAGCTCAGAAGCACAGGTAGAGACAAAAGCTCACCAGTCTGTTGGAAAACGTTTGGCGTGGTTCCTTGGCTAGTCGCACCAAATACACCGCCTTCGGCGGTCCAGCATGCCCTCGAACATGCTCCCTTCAGTCCTGCATCATGGATCACATTCAATTCAAGGCAGGCGAGCATTGGACTACAGTAAGAATCTCCCTAGGGTCACACGGTAGAAACGTACTTCATGCGCCCGTTGAAATTTCTGAGATCGTAGAGCGCGGCGGGCTTTGCAGACGGGCGAATTGGGTGCTTTTCAAGCGTCACTCGGTGAGGGAGAAATCCGTCGTTCAAGAAAGGGGGTGTTGCACCAGGTCGAAACAAGACGTTTCGTGGTGACGAGCCGACGGTCTTCAGAAGGTGGAACCGCACTCTAAAACAGCCATGCGAATAGACTTTCAGTGTCCCCGAGGTCCTGACCTCGGAAAAGCGGGCGTCGTTCCATACCCTTGCCTCCATATTGCCAAAATAATGTCATGCAGGAATACGACACGAGAATCTCCTCGTAGATCACGTCATCCCCTTGCTAACGCTCGTTTTTCTTCACAAGAGCAGTGCATCGATGGTATCGTCATAGCCCTTACAGAATGGTCGGCAGATGCTTGAGTGCCAACGCGCGGTGCTTGATCTTGATCAGGAAGGGAGAGGGGAAGCCCCACCCATTTGAATTTGACGCTCAACTGGGTAGAATCGTCACGTTTCGAAAGCGAGCTCTGACCACCAGGGTTTCGCATGTAACAACGTAAACAGAAGAAATGGTGGTTCGTGTTCTCCAGGCGAGGTCGCGAACCAAGGTAACAATGATGGAGATGGAGGAAGCAGGTATGGGACAGCAGCAAAATATCCGGCGAGAACCTACCACCCTTGGGGCCGGGTTCCCGAGCGACGACGATCACGTACCGGAATAATCGAATGTTACCCGGGGGTTTCGACTTGCATCGTTATGGAGATAGCCCGGGCAAGGGAAAGGGTCATTTTATGCAAGCGGTGCTTCGACTGGCCGATTGCGCAATATTATCGTTCGTGTTTTCACCAACAGAACAGCATAGTCTAGATCAACAATCGTGTGTCCGAATGACCTAATATTTTTCACTACTACGGAGAGTTCTTGTTTCCTCGTTTTGTACTTCTTGCATCGTAATCCCGCATCCATGTCGCCCTAGCAAAACCTGCTCTCCTCACATTTTATCATCAATCAATACAAATAACAGTGCAAGGTGGTGACGCCATAACCGCCGGGGTACTTGCCATCTTGTGGAATTGACTTACGAACTAATCCACCTCGCTCTGCTTTGCTCACCGGTACTGGTCCTCTCCATATCGGTTGACGGCGCCAGCTCTGTAGAGCAAGGTGAGGCACCCTGTGACGTAGCTCGACTTTATTGCGAGGGCATTCGCCACTTTGTCGATGTCAAATGAAGCCGATGAAGCAGTCTGGATCCTCTCCAAAGTGAGAAAGCAGCCACGCGCTCGTTTTCTCGTAAGGCTGCCCCCCCCCCGATTTGGACAAAGCGAACATTCGCGAAATGGGCAATGCCAACCTTGGTCGATCCACGTTACTACTGCTGTACACATGTACACCTGAGGAGTTTTCCGGGAAGTGCAACATGGGAATCACTTATCCTGCGCAGTTTCTATATTAATGCTGTAGCTGTGGTGTGCACATGCCACCCGCACATTCACGCTTATCCACATCCCTTTCGTTTTCGGTGAGTGCCGCCATACTGAACAATCGACCGGAGCATCGGCGATGAAGGTCACTCACGTGCTCCTGGCGCGCCGGACTTTCTTTCTTACCACCACCGACTGTCCTCGCTTTAGCACCTGCCTCAGGCTGGCGCGAGGCCAAACCGCTGGGGCGGCGTTTCCTCCTATGTGTTCGAGACGTAAGGAATTCGCAAGTTTTATTGCGGACGGGACGACACAACTGATGTCAGACGCGCCATACATTGCATCGTTTCGAACCACCAGTGGATACACCAATTGGCTTCCTCACGTAGCTTTGCCACAGAAACATTCCCTCTTGCCACTACTTCTCCCTTCTTCCCCTCGCTCCTCGACAAGCTTTTGCTTAGACATGGGTTGTAGTGAAGGGGGGGGTCTTTCTGGCGAGCAGGGCTAGATTCACCCTCAAGGGATGACCGAAACCTTCTTGCTGCTGCGCATATCCGCCGCGAGGCATGCGCGTGGTGGTGTAGTTGGGTCGGCACTGATGGGGTCAGGCGAAAAAATGTAGATGCGCGGGCCTCTGGCCGTCGGCGTAGGCAG
>CACKRE030004869.1:69533-80648 GCA_902602495.3 Ectocarpus sp. CCAP 1310/34 | reverse complement strand
CCCGCGAGGAAGGTGCTGCGGCGGGGGCGGGTTCGGACGCTGGCCGAAATAGCTCGCTTAATCCGCCGGGGGGCAGTCCAAGGCCAGACGCCACTGAGTGCATGGCAACCGCGGCCGTATCTTGCACGCTGACGGCGTTCTTAGACTGCTTTTCTTGGCCTTGAGGTGGGCGTTGTCCTCCCTGNGCGGCTTGGAAAGATTTGAACAAGGTGTCGAAAAACGCCAATTTTGCGGTATTTTCATCTACGATGTCCCGCGAGGAAGGTGCTCNAAGTCCCGACGCCACCGAGTGCATGGCAGCCGCGGCCGTCTCTTGCACGCTGACGGCGTTCTTAGACGGCTTTTTCTTGACGTTGAGGTGGGCGTTGTCCTCCTTCGCTCTGCGTTTGGAGTCCTCTCTCCTCTTCGCGTCAGCAGCGGCTCCCTTGGCGCCTGTAGGGCCGGCGGCCGCCCCCCCCACGCCGCTGCTCTCCCGTTGCACGTCTTCGGGCAGGAGCCGGTCACACACGGCGAGGATCTGCGGGTACTTGGCCATGACCTGTCCAAAGTAGTAGGTATTCAGGTTTTCTGATATTTTGACGTTCAGGGTGTATCGAACAGGGCGAGTCGAGGGGGGGGCGGGAGGTGCGATCGCTAGACGGCAATAATGTGACATTGAGCGGAAGTGGACGTCACCACGAAAGTATATCGTCGTGCTGGAACCTGCAAGCGGAAACGTACTACCCGCTGATGTCATTTAGAGCGCACACGTATTTGTGGGAGGAACGTACTGGTGTTATCGATGCATCGCCAGCATGAAGAAAAATCGGGTTTTTCAAAGGCATATTACTGAAATCCTTTGTGAATGGGGGAACCACCGTAGGACGGGGGGGGGAAGGGGGGCTGTACTTTGTCGGGCGTTCACGACCAACAGAGGAACACTTGGACATTACATGACCCAAAACTAACAAGGGCGAAGAGCCCGAACAGTACTCATTTCTCGAACCAAGTTTCGAATGACCATGACCGGTGCTTATTATCGCAGTAACACAACACCTGTTGGTACAAGGCAAGTCCCTTGCTTGTGATTGATTGAAGTGTGCCGTGGTTGAGGAATGTTTGATCGACGTTATTTGTATAATCCGGCCTGTTGTTCCAGCATCGTCCCAAGCATAGTACGGTGCACGCTACAGAAATATCTTTCAACTACACTTCAACACGACGCGTGGACCAACCACTGTCTTTTCTCTAGGAGTACCCCCCCGACACGTGCCGTTATCTGTACCACCTATTGTACAAGGGCCATACACGAAAAAAAAAGCAGACCTTACTAAGGCAGAAGGAGTACCATTCGTCGTGACTCCCAGACTTCTTCATGTTGTGGTGGCAGTCGCCATAGTCCTTGTTAATCTCTTTCGCCATGTTCATGAACTTGTCGTACGAAATGTCGGGCTGATGGACTGTGTTCGGGTCGATCTGTGCCGCGGTGATGTGCTCGTCGTCGTTGAGGTGTGTGACCACTTGCAACAAGGCAAAAGGGCGTTGTTGTTTTGTACTTTATATATTTTTTTGGGGGGGGGACAACAGGTCGATGGAATTTGACGAAGCGCATCGATTTTTTTCCAATACCATAAAATGAGCGCTGGCACACATTCTTGCTGCTGGGTAGGACGTCAACAACCCGTTGTCACACAAAAGGGTTCCTTCCCCTAAAGCTCCTACCCACCCTCCTGCGGTCCTTGCCTTCGACAAAAATGCGAGAAGAGTGCGCACTAACTAGCGCCAGGACGGGCGCGAAATGAAACTCACTTCGCAATGAAATCCCCCTCTCGACGGGATTCAAGCCCCTGACCCTGGGTGCTAGATTGCTGTGAGCATACGAACTAGACTTGAACATAACCTCAACAAAATACGTTCCTGCGGGCTAACGGAAACGGTATGCATTCAGACCTCACCTCCACGTCCGTGTCCTTGAAGTCCTTCCATAGCTCAAAGCATATNCGAACTACACTTGAACGTAACCTCAACAAAATGCGTTCCTGGGGGTCAACAGAAAACGGTATGCATTCAGACCTCACCTCCACGTCCGTGTCCTTGAAGTCCTTCCATAGCTCAAAGTATACCGACCGCTTGCTGCCCGTCTCCTTATTGTCGAGCTCCGTCCTAGACAACTGCGTCCTGCTCGCGGCAAGGCGCTCCCTGAAGCGCTCGGCGACCATCAGCTCCACCGCCCGGGGGACGCAATGCTTGCTCTTCCTTCGGTCGGCGGTGGTGACACCGGCCCCTGACGCGCTGTCTTCATCCGCCATCACCTCCAAAACGCCACTGGCGAGGTAGGCATTCTCTTCCCAGTCCATCATTTTCTTCGGGTCAATGCTCACCCCACTGCGAATGGCGCTACGCACAGCCAAAACCAGGTCCTCCGGAACCTCGACGGTCTCTGGTGACGCCGTTAGGGGCTNCTCTTCCTTCGGCCGGCGGTGGTGACGCCGGCCCCTGACGCGCGGTCTTCATCCGCTATCACCTCCAAAACGCGACTGGCGAGGTAGGCATTCTCTTCCCAGTCCATCATTTTCTTCGGGTTAATGCTCGCCCCACTGCGAATGGCGCTACGCACAGCCATAACCAAGGCCTCCGGAACCTCGACGGTCTCTGGTGACGCCGTTAGGGGCTTGGAGGCCGGGGTCTCACCTGGAAGCACGCAGGTTGACAACCATGGGTGGAGCAGTGAGGTGTCATGAAGAAAAGCGGTTAGGCTTGGAGCTTTCGTGCACATGGCATTGGTGCTGATGCAGCCGTAGGGACATGCACCAAAATAGCGCGAAGTCTAACACCTACACATGCTCCTTCATGGTGTGTGTGAGAGAGCGCGGGAGAGGAAGAGAAATTGTATAAGTAGATGAACACTGGGATGAGAGTGGGGAAAGTCTAACGCACAGAAGGGTCCCACCAGTTGCTTTATCCTCGAGATCCGCGTAGTTGGGGCTTGGGCGCCCACACACCTTGTCGACATCGGCTAGGGCCTTCCCCAACACTAAGCTGCTCCTCTCCCTCGAAAGGCCGGAGATACCTCGCGCCTGGATAGCGATCTGTAGGAGGCTGACAGGCCACGTTGAGTACGGCTTGTTCTGGTTGCGTTTGAGGGACCTCTGGGTCGCGGAGGACGCCACCGACTGCTGCGGCGTTGGGGATGGAGATTTCGCCCTCGACGCCGTGTTACCCTTGCCCATCACAACAGGAAGTACCGGTACATCAAGCGCCGTGCGCGCTGAGCTTCCGGTTGCCGCGCCGTTGTTGCTGGAAGGGTGTTCTGTGTCGCAGGAGTCGTCACTACTGCTGTCGCCACCGGTACCATCATCGCCGCCGGCACCAATGCCGCCGACCTCCTCGTCCCTCATGATATCAAGCAGGGTTTCCGCCATCTTCGGAGGACCTGATGACCCAGCCCCTGTGGCGGCCCTCGCCGGAGGGGGGGATGGATCAGGGGTATGTAGCGCCGACGAAACGTCAGAATGCCTGGGAGTATTCCGCGCGAGCTCGAACCCTCGCCGGCAGCAGCGCCGAGATGGCCCTCCTCTCTGTATCTGGCTGGGGTAGCAGCCACCCGGCGACCAGTAGCCCGTCCCTTTGTGCTGTCTGCCATGGTGTCTTGGTTGCGGAGGTGTTGTGTGTGTGTGTGCGTTTATTGTTAGCATCGACCGCGCTAACCGGCTGACCAACGAAAAGACGTCAGTCTCAGTGTGTTTGTGTTGTGCTTGTTGGCACCAGGCAAGCGGCGAGATAATTTTGAAAATTTGGAAGACCAGCTGCAGCACGTATAAAATGAGCCTTTCGGTTCCAAATATTTGGCGCCAAATATTTGGAAATTTTGGACCAAAAATTCGGAATGTAAAAAACGGCCCATATACAGAGCACCACGGGGTGGTAATTGGGGCTGAACAACCATTTAGGGTACCCTACTGGAAATGTGCCTATATTGTGGTTTTTCAAAATGCGCCTCCCTAATCCGGACCAGAGGAAGTACAGTTGAGGCCCGCACTTAAGAATATGGCACTTACGAATATGGTGCTAAAAAAAACAAAAATTAAGAATTTGCCGGTAAGAACACGTGCTCAGATTGCACCTGCAGTTAAGAATAAGAACGCACGCCTGAGGTGTACCACTGCTGCTAAAGATAAGAACAACAGCGCATTCAGCAGCTGCGAGATAAGAACATTCGAACGGGGAGGGGGGGACGGGCGGGGGGGTGATCCAAGTATTGAATTTGGCAGGGGGGTAGGTGTGCCGAAGGTGGGGGGTGCATACATACACCTCGGAATCTGCAATTTTTGCAGAGGGGAGGGTGGGCACTGTACACGTCGCGCCCCCTTGGCGGCTGCCAGGCCACGCACGTGCAGCGGGCCACGGGTTGCCTGCCGTACAGGGGGGTCATATCCCTGTCCAATCCCTTATCCCATGGGTTGTTGGAAGATCTTGGCAAACTTGCAGAAATGAAAGGACGGGGTCTGATTCTTGACCGTTACTTCGAGACGATAAGCCACATGTGAAAGCGGGAAACTCTGTTGCGATGGAGCGGTGCGACGCCATCGAGAGCGCGTGGGGGTTGAAGCAGAACGGTATCTTCGACGAAGGAGAGTGGATCGCGCAGATTGATGGTGAAATCCAGGGCATTACCAGCAGCACCCGCCTGTCCTTGTCATCCCAACAAGATGCCAGCAGCGAACGAGGTGCTGCTGCACCTTCTCAGCACCCACCTGCTGCTGCAGCGGGTACCGCGAGGAGGAAGGTGGATCGAGGGAAGCACGCCAGGGAGAGAGCTGCGAAAGGCACTTTAGGCGGAAACATCTGCAACGCGTTCTCGATTGGCAGCGGAAAACCGGTGAGTTCGGTTACATATGTATCCGACGCACGCTGTTGCTTTGTTTTGCTACACGGGTGTATTTTTGTTTTTGTTTTTAAATTCCCGATAGTCTAGACTAAGCAAGAGAAAAAATGAAACCAAAATAGGTAAGCTTATTAGTCTAATGTGACCCAAACGAAACATACGTCATCTCCCCACTCTCTCGTGTGATTCACGATAATCTTTTCAAGGAAGTATTCGTTCAGAGTGCATAGACTAGATATTTTGCCAGCGGCATCCACGGAAGTTTGATTAAAACAGCGCCACAACTAAGAGCGACTGACACGTCACATGGCTCGTTGAATCCCCTACACGGCAATTCCGCCCTTTCCCATCGCACCGAGCAGATTGAGCGGACTTGTGGTGGAGTGAAAGAGTTCGCATCCGGTATGAGCTTCCCGCCTCCGGCCCGGGAGTCCCGCCGATCCTGCCCTCACTGTCCCATTACCTTCGTGAACGAGCAAGGCCTTGGGATCTACGTGAGAACGCAGCACAGCAGTGCCAACATGTCCAACGGCGTGCGGCTGCGGCGGATGCTACGGAAGAATCTCGAAGGGCGTGTCCTGCCGTGGGGAGAGGCCGGGCCTGGGCGTTGCTGGCACGTAAAGGTCGATGATGCGACGGGGGCGGCTTCGTTTGTCCTCCAGCGGAAGCGCTTTCTCGATCTAGACTTGGAAAGCGACGGCTTTATGGACCGCGAAACCAAGGAAACTCGTGGAGCTCCCAAGCGCAGGCGATACGACAATAGGTTCAAAGCCAATGCTGTCAACCAGCTGCGCATCCTCGAGGACAACGCCGCGAACCTGTGGAAGGAGGAGGAGCGCACGCCTCTTCAGTACTTAGAGGATCGTCTCAGGGTTCACTACAGCAACATCGTGAAGTGGGCCAAGGACGAGAAGGCCATAGTCGCGGCGGCAGCAGACGACGTGAAGAAGAGCCTCCTCGCCAAGCAGCAGCCTAAGCGGTGGTTTCCTGAGGCAGAAACGAGGCTTTACAAGATGTCCGTGGAGCGGCGTAAGAGGAAGCTGAAGGTATCGACCGTGTGGCTGACGACCACGTTCCGGAAGCTCGTGCGAGACATGTATCCCGGGGACCAACGGGCGGCGGCGTTCCGCGCATCCTTCAGGTGGGCACGAAAATGGGCCAAGAGGCACAACCTGTCCAAAAGACGTCGGACCAACCTCAAGAACAAGTCTGTTGAGGAGCGCCTACCCAAGATCCAGCGCTTCCACCGACTGTTTCGCAAGCTCCTGCAAGAGCCGGTACGGTACAGGGCGCCCGATGAGTCGGACGTATCGGCGATTACGACGGTCGCAGAGAGGGAGTCCAGAGTTCCCAAGTATGGCCAATTCCAGCTTTGGGAGCGTTGGAATGTGGATCAAGTGCCTTTGGCATTCGTAAACGGGCTGCTCGATACGTGGGAGGAGCAAGGTGCGAAGCGTGTCGCCATCTCACAGCCCTTTCCTGGCCTAGAGGAAAGGCAGTGCACCATGCAAGTCACCTTTGGTCCGGGTGAGAAGACCTTGCGAATTTCGGTGATTTTCCGAGGCACGGGGAAGCGGATCTCGCCGGTGGAGAAGGCCGCGTAACACAAGGACGTGGACGTGTTTTTCCAGGAGATTGCTTGGGCCGACCAAAAGTTCTGTATGGAGTGGGCTAAGGGGTCCTACCGCGAAGGCCTGATGCGCGGGCGGGGTGAGCTTCCCAAGGCGAGGTCCATTCTTATCATGGATATCTTGCACGCGCACACGACGGACGGACGAGTTCAAGGAGTATCTTGCGAAGGAGTGCAACACTCTCGCCTGGAATGGCCCNATGCGCGGGCGGGGTGAGCTTCCCAAGGCGAGGTCCATTCTTATCATGGATATCTTGCACGCGCACACGACGGACGGACGAGTTCAAGGAGTATCTTGCGAAGGAGTGCAACACTCTCGCCTGGAATGGCCCTTCGGAATGCACGGACGAGGTGCAGCCAGTTGATGCAGGAGCCGGACGATTTATCAAGGTGGAAGCTGGGAGGCAGATGGACATGTGGCTCGAGCAGTCGGACAACCTCGAGAGGTGGGAAACCGCGNGCGTTCCGATTCCGCCTTTTCGAAAAGTGCGGGATGGCCATGACTGTGGACGGCTCAGGCGATGATCGGATCACCTTGGAGGGTTTGGACAAGCCGTACACCTTCGCAAACGATGAAGACTGTAGCGAGGACGAAGCAGGTTTGGAGAACGGCAACGATGAGCCTGAGGGGCGGGGGAAGGAGGGCGATGGACGTGAGACGGTCGTGGAGGGCGCTGATTCCAGCGATGAAGACGACGGCGGGAAGTTTGATTTGCACTAGACCCAATCTTTGTCATTTCCTCGTTGATGACGATGTCCGTTGATATTTGTTTGGATTTTGCTGATGTGCTGTTTCCACGTTCACGACTACGAGCAAATATGATGGGTTCATGTTGAGTTTCGGCCGTGACACCGTACTTCTTGTGGTGTTTCACGGTGCCCCGTTCGCAGGCACGTCTCAAACCCAGACCGATGAGCTAGCTCTTCTCGACGACGACGACAGCATGGACCCACAAGACCCGGAGGACGAGACACAAGGAATGGAGATCCCGACAGGCTTTCGCATTCAAGAAGTTGAACCCGTTGCTCTTGACAGATTGCTTTTGCGACGTGGCGTGCTCGTTAGGTTGGGGATTCGGTGGTCTGGAGGGTTGATCATTCAGCAATCTCAGCAGGACACTCGCCACCTGTACGACTACTGTGTACAGCTGGAGCTAGACAAGAGTACGCGCAAGATGAAGTTGCCCTTAGAGAAGTACACCGGAGATCTGGATGCGGCGGTAGGCTCCTGGCTTTTGCTTGAGAGCGTTAGTAGATCGGGTAGGGTACGCAGGACCAACGTCACCCTTGAGGACCAGATGGTTGACACAGCAGTTGCTGCAAGTACAGTGTATTCGGTAGGCGGAAAAATGAAAGGGAAAGGGAAAGATTGCATCCAAAACCAGCTTGTAAGGCCACGCGGCGAATTTTCTGGGGTGGAACTACGCGTACTGCTGTCCCGCATTTTCGTCCAGTGCGCGCCACGTGCTAAATGGCAGCTACGCGATCACAACGAATGCTACACCTGGGCGAGACCACCCAGACTACATCCGGAGGGCCTGCTGCCGCTGTCGCGGAGGAACTCCAAACACCCGTTCATCCCTCACACCTGATTGCAAGCTAGACTTTCAGGCACAGTGGACGAGCGGTTTAGCTGAAACCTGTCGCCCTTGTGTACAAAGCACGCCCTGGCTACCGCTGCTGTGCAACACTGGCACTCGTTCTTCTTGAGGGAATAAATGCAAAGGACCATGAAAGGACTAGAAGAACAAATTGCAAGAACAAAAAAAAATAACATGAGGGGCTCCGTGCAGGCAAGACTGCTGTAGAGGGGCCGAACGCGTTGTGTGGAGTCCTGCCTGTGGGTCGAAAGTACAGCAGTGATAGAGGCACGGGGAGGGAGACCCAGCAGCGCATGTACGACGAGGGAGAGTTTCAGCTGCATGACCTAGCTACGGAGTGTCGATACGTCGATACACCGCTATATGCACAACAATGGCAGGATTTCAACGATATCATGACCGGCATTCGCGCAATAGCAACGCGGCGATCGCTTCTCCGACGCAATCTCGAGCAGCAGGGAAGGAGACGGCAGGGAGGAAGAAGGGCTTGGAAAGGAAGGAGTTCACGTGAGAATTGCGATTGGTGTGGTGACCTTGGCTCTGTCAATCAACTGTATGTTCGAAGCGTTTGCAGGGCTATCATGTGTGTACTGCACCGAAACAACGGCATGATCCATGTCAAAAAAATCCCGCCGCATCTGAACGGATCCAAGAGTAGCAAACAAGAGGCACGGCTGTGCTTGTTCCCCGTGTTGTCCAAGGTATGAGTGACTTCGTGGAGAGGGTTTGCAGGAGAAATGTTTGTGTTTTGGTTGGACCCAAATACAGCAACATGGGCACGATGGGTGGATGAGCTGCAGTGTACTCACCAGAAAAACATTAGACGTCTCCACCTAACAAGGTACTTCTACCTGTGGAATCACGTTACAATAACCTGTCGCCAGGTGTCTTCATCGTAGTCTAGTGGCTGACCTCGTACGCTACAAGGATACCTAGATACAAATTGTTGGTTCTCTCCTGGGAGCGCAAACGTAGATGGATGATCTCTGACCACTGGAGGGTGTTGTTATAAAGGGACCATATGTATACCGCTGTACACGGACAACTTCCTGAGCCTTATTATGAAAATGCACGACAGAACCTTCAGCAGTATACTCAGCCGCAGCGACTGCTGCTGGATTTGCGAGTGCTGCACTCTAATACATGGGCATACGAAAGCGGATAACACCTTATCTATATGAGCCGGGTTCCGCAGAACGGTGCGGGTTACGGTTGAACATGTGAGCAATTTCGCATTTCTCTGCGGCGGAAAACGAGGAAGTTCCGGAATATTCACAGGCAAGCACTGCGCTACCGGTCGCCCCGGTGGTCTAGTGGGTAGCCTCGCAGCCTGCTAAGGGCCAGGTCATGGGTTCGAGTCCCGGCAGAGAGAGTTTTTTTCTCACTAAATAAATCCTGGTCTAGGATGAAAGCGACGCGCTGCAAAGCTCGTTTGTTAGTAAACCATAATCGACTTCGTAAGTCGCGAGGGAAGGGATTGCTGTACCCTTGTCGCGATAAAAATACCTCAGGCATAAACCGCAGGAGGGGTCCAACCCCCCTCTCCTATGTGACCCCGGGTGGGTCGTCTAGCTAGTAGAAATGGAGGATAGGGGCCAGAGGGGCAGACGACAGAGTCCAATGATGGGAGAAAAACAAACAACAAACTGCAGGAGGAAGCGTGTGGCATGCAAAAAGTTCCCCTACAGTACTCTCTTCCTCCTGCGTGGCCCCGGCCAGTACGCCAAGTATATACCGGCGGTGTAGATTGGCGCCATTATAGATTGGACGATAACAACACGCACGCACTCTTCAACTTGCTTGCCAGTAGGTCGGAGTATTTTTGCTCTCGTTGTGCTTTGAGAAACATCTCTCTATGACCTGCCCTGGCTCGCTCCTTCGCGCTTCCCTTGTCCGCTCTCGTGTTCGCTTGCTCGCTGGCTTACAACCGGCTGTCGTTGTCGGTCGGGCTACAGGTCCTTCATGTTCCATGAAAACATCCAAGACGATGCGGAGCTGTTGGTAAACGAGACTCTACTCCCAGAATTGCCCGATGGCGGCTACGTGGAGGTTTGGGCGTACAACAAGCCGGCCGGGGACCCACCCCGCGAACGCCGCGTGGTGCTGCAGGTGATGCGTCATGCTATACATACGAAGAGCGGTTGTCGAAAGAAAGCGATCGGCGCCTTGAAGATTGAGGCTCGATTCATGCGTTGCTCTACAAGGTGTTTGGTGTTTTGTTTAGACAACAGAAGGTACCGAGGAGATGTGGGGCTTGACTAGCACACAGGCGTGAACGCTGCACCTATTGTACACCCCCAAGGGCTCGGGGAGGGCGCTCATGAGGAACATGAGCGAGCTTGAATTTGACCGACTTGGCGCTATTGTAAGCGTCTCTCTGTTTGCACGCTGGGGGCACGGGCACGACGATCAACTGCAGCCGTCCGCTCTTCCCGGGAGAAGTGTGACGGCGCGATGTCCGTCTTGCGCGACGAGTCGTAACGAAGAGGCATAGGCGTAGCGAACAGGCATCCGGGATTTTCATGTGTCCGTCATCGAGGCGACTGTCTTCCCGTTGCGGAGCCACATACTGCCACCCAGGTTCTTCATTGCTTCCGTGCGATTGGAGAATCTCAAGCTCTCGTCGACCCCCTCTTTTTCCGACTGAAATGTCTCGGACAAACTCGTGTGCACTCGCTTGAAACAGGTGAAGCTGAGCAAAGGGTTCACGGGCTCTTCTTGCTTCAGCATCAGAAACTCGACAAGGGAAGCGTTCGGCCTAGGGGATGTGAGACCCAGTACGCATATTGCCGTAACACTCGCTGCCGAGTGATTTTTCGGTGTTCATTTTATGTGAGCCTAGCGTTGATCTACCTTTCTTCTTATTACGCATGCCCTTCCTCCCCATGGTTATCCTTTGCGCATCCATGCCGTAGGCTCACACCGGAAGGAACCTGTCATGTTCTCCTCCATCAAATTTATTTAACAGGCGTTCGACAGCGGCCTGTTTCCCTCGCTTACATAGCTGCAACCCCCCCCCC
>CACKRE030004869.1:9728-31245 GCA_902602495.3 Ectocarpus sp. CCAP 1310/34 | reverse complement strand
TTTTTTTTTTTTTCCGTCCCATCTTTCTTGAACGTCTGTCTCCACCTTCCATATGGAAATAATCTATTACAGTAGGTGCTTTCCCTGTAATATGACCTCAAGAGCGAGGCCGGTTGCCCTGTATAACGCCGGTAGAATCGCGTGACCCAGATGCAAGATTCACGTTGCCTCGTGCTCTGAATAGTGCCCCGCGTGCCCGGTATAAAGAACGCCCAAATAATCCCGTGGTACACGGACCAATTGCTTTACCCCGGACATCGTTCTACGTTGTTGTTGCTCTGTTTTTTGCCCGCTCAGTTGAAGGCTGTGCTCGTGCCGAAAGGTCTAGCCCAGAGTAAAAAGAGTAGAGTTGGTTAATCACGTTGTTGTTCACAACAACGTTGGTGCTCCTTGTCGTGAGGCAGATTGATGAGATGAGCGATGTATGAAGAACCAAGAATAGGGTGAGGGTGCTGTGTATAGCTGTTGCTTTCTTGTCCAAACGAAGTCGAAGCAACCAACAGAAGACGAACATTTTCATTTTTGAAGGGAACAGCAGTGCTCAGTTGCATGTAGGAGGCCCTCGGCACACGATGACCAAGAGCTGCTGCTGCTGCTGCTGCCGTCTGTCTGTCTATCGTTCGTCCTGCAATACGTCACCACCAGGTACTTGGCCATGTTCTCAGCCTTCACGTACTTCGGAATGCATGTGTGCGTCGGCGTGGCGGCGCCCAACAAGAGGTGAGGATGTGATGATTATGCTGGCCGGCGATGCCGTCGGTAGAAGGAACAGTCTCGAGAACGGTGCTTTCGTGAAGTTTTGAGGAGTTGGCGCCTTCCTGTGACAAGACAGCAAGCATATAATAGCACAAATTTGTTTGTTCGATCAGCGTATCCAAAAGAACCTTTTGACGTTTGTAGAGCGTGTCGGGGTGTTGATGATGGGGCGACGGCTTCGTTCTGTTTTCGCTGGTCGCGCTTGTGAAGGCTTGAGAATAAAACAACTCTTGATATTTTGTCCTTCGGTATGTTGGTACATGACATGACATGTTGTCTTGGTTTCAACGTGCTGTCCGCACCACCGCTACGACTGAAGGTTTTATGTACATGTACATGTACGTTCATCCCATTTAGTCTGGCGCCAGTCCAACCACCTTTCGGTGTACGACGAGTATGTGTTTGATGCATCAACCCGGGTGACGCAGAAGGAAGGTCACACAGGACTTGTTGTCTTGGGAGCATACCCTCTATTATTCCCATTATTCCCTGGTGATTGTTGTTGTTCTTCTTGACCCCTTGTCTGCGTCCGTGTGTCGCGCTAATCCTGCACTTGTTTCTTTCTCTGTCCATCCCTCTTTCGCTGTTGCAGGCTGTTCTATCGCGTGTTGGTACTCACGGCCGTCTGCGGATTGGCCATGGGTTCGAAGGGGGCTTTGTTGGTCGCAGCGGCGCTAAACAATAGCGGTACGAGCGCGCTGTTCCCACCCAGTCTAGGAAGGTGGGTGATGAAGGGTGGTGGTGCAAGCAGCAGTGACGATAGGTCCACTTTTCGAAGGCTTGGCATTCTTTTATTTCTAGTATCCATTCCGTTTAGTCTGGGCACCTTAGGGAATGTGTGTGTACCTTCTGCGTGCATATTTCGGGCGTGCCAGCCGGGTTATGGCACCAGTGGTGTACCTTTTTCGCCAATGTTTTCGGGCGTGCCAGCCGGGGCCACGCACACTGGAATTCCTCTAACTTGTGTTCTGAAGAGAGAGAGAGGTTCGACAATCCCTTCCGTTGCTGACACTTCTAGCTGGACTCGGGGGGCAGGAATCGAAATCTACAATTGCTTTCTGCATTTTTTGCGTACTTTTTGGTGCCGCCATTGTGCGCGTTTGTTGAATTACCTTCGACCTTGACGCCGTTTTCGGGATCGACTGACTGCGTCAGTCGTAAAGGGACAGGCGTGCGCAAACAAAGGCCGGTGTGATGTTCTTCTGTTGTCTTAATATATACAAGGAATAGTACCTTGGGCAAGGGTGCATCGCTCTGGTTGCAAATCCCCCAGAGGTTAAAAATGGTTCATGCATACCTTGTTTTGAAAAAATCGCAGATATCGCTTCGAGGCGTTGATGGCGCTGGAGGAATTGGTACCATCTATCGCCATCGCGTACCTGACGGCTAGGGGAAAGGGTCGCCGGTATCGCGCCCAGGTGCTTCCCTCGGAGAGAACAGGGCTAGCGGTGAGTAGGGTACTGTGGTAGAAACTTGTCTTTCTCATGCACATGCGCATGGGTAGCTGGCCTGTGGCCACGGAAGGCGTCCGTCCTCGTCAGTTGGGCCGGTACGATGGGATGTTCAATAGTGCTGAACAGTGACCGGGACGGTTTTTGATGTGAAGGCAATAACTACATTGTAAACTTACAGTGAAACATTTGAACTCGTGTGGGGGGGGGGCATACGGCTTGCGTCTACTACCGTCTAGGCTTGCTTACCTTCGCCAGCGGCGGCGAAACTTTGATGCTGGGTCACAGCAGGAGGACTCGCATGCTATGCATGTTTCGATTTTGTGGCGAGGCAGGCCCGGCGGTTGTTGCCACTTAGGATGGTGGTGTAATACCTCAATATTGTAGCCAAGCAAGCCGCTTTTCTGGCGACCTTAAGCATGGGTGGGTGTATTGCGGGCTAGGTCCCTTGTGGTTCGATGGAAGGTAGCGGAAAAACTAGCGGTCGAGAAGCGCTGTAGTATACCATGTATCATGCGACACACACCGGATCTTATCCTTAGCCCTTACCGCGCTGGCTTGGAGAGGTGGGAGGATTGGCATTCTTGCGGCATTCCGTTGGGTTATTTTTTTATGTTGACTCCTTATCCTTCCTTGCCCTCTTCCTATCCCCACATCCCTCTCCTCGTCCACGGCTATCCTTAACGTTCCCGCCCCATGTTGTTCGTGTCCACTCGATGTATCATTGTCGTTTCCATCGACTCAGTACCACCATTCTTGTAAATTCTACCTCCCCAAGCTTGATGTAGCCATGACGTTCCTCACCTTGTACACCCGTCCCGTCCCGTCCTGTACCATTTCTGGGCGGCCTGCCTACCGAACCGAACAAAAAAACAGCGGTGGGACAGCCTCGACTACAGCAGCATCAACTTCACCTACGGCGGGATGGTTCCTTCCGGTACCTCGGGGACGCGCGTCGTTCCTTATTCTCCGCTCTTGTACGGGCCGTCGTCCATCGACGAACCATAGCCGAAGCCTTGCCAGCTCTCATTGCTTAGCTGTTTACTTCCGTTGGCTCTTGCAAGACCGGTAAATGTGGTGGTGGGGCCACCGGGGTCTATCCTCGGCCGTTACGTACGAGGTGACCGTTGATCGCCAACGGTGTTATAGTGGATAAGTAGCCGTTGGAAGCGTGTCCGTCTTTTGGCGGGTTGTCTGTTACGTAGCGCGTGTTTTTCGGAGCCCCCCCCCCCTTTATCTATCCACCACTGGTGTTTTCCAGACCTGTTTCTATTTCACGCAGCAGCAGCAGCAGCAGCAGCAGCAGCAGCAGCAGTCCCCGCCACCAAGTGATTATTAGGTATATGGCCGCCAAGTGTCGCACAAAAAGTTTTAATATTTGATGTCATTTTTCAGGCACCGACAACAAACCAGTCAGTCATCGACGTGTTGAGTTCAGAACTCTTCACCGCTTTTACGTTTAGTCTTGGCAATGCATTGCCTTTTGAGTTCGTCGGTCCTGTCTGTCTTCGGTTCGAATCGAATCGCGACTGATGTCGGTAGCGGTTTCGCAAATAGTGCGGTGTAGCTGCAAGAAAAGCTGCAGCGGTAAACCGCGGGGACCCCGCATTATTCGGATTGAGAATCGCTTGGGCTTAGGTGAAAGAAGTCCCCAGAACATGCGCGAAGAGGTTGGCTGTGCCCGTAATATGTCGGTACCTCCCCACAGTTGGAGAGCCCGTTGCGTACTCTGTGTGTGGCGGTGCAACTTTGAGTTTTTTTACTGTTGGTGAGGTGTGCGATGTCCCCTTTGGCGGCACCATATTGTAGTGCTGTACGGCGCGTGTATGGCGTGGCCTTGGAACGGGTTGGCTGCTGCCGTGATGGCCTTGGACGTGAAGGGGAGGGTGTTTGTTTCCTACAGGCGTTCGTGGTTCGACAGGCACACGAATCAGAAGGAGGAACCGGTGACTAGTGCGACACCGCCGTGTTAAGGACCATCTTGATAGGCACTAGCAGTGCTCCGCTTTCTGGAGAAGGATCCACAAATGCGCTCGAGGGTGGAACTGAGCTATCATGTCGTGCCCCATCTGTTTAGCTGAGGGAGTTGGCAAACGCTGCCGTGAAGTAACGCTTGTTTTTGTAAGGTAATTGTTTTGTACTTGTACTTGTGTTTTTTACAAGTGTTTCCGCTCGCCACTCTTGGGCATGACGTTTTTTTTAGTGGTGCAGCTGCTGGCGACCGGGCAGAAACGGCTTTCCTGTATTTTTTTCCGCACTCGAGTTTCGTCGTCGGTCGCGCTTCATTGATCGTCCTTTCAGTTCTGCTTTGGCAGCACACGGGGAGGGGGGGGGGTGCTCAACGTGAACGTATCCTTTGGATTCAACGTGCTGGTCTCATCGCCGTTTTTATGTCGCTGTGTCCTTTGCGATTTTTACATGTTTCAAGGTCGGGAGCTAACTTGGTGGCTCACGTTCTTCCTTTAAGTGTCATGACAAGTTCTCGCTCTTGTGAAGAGTTTTTGCTTCTTTGTGTCGCTGTTATTTACGGAGGGCTTACTCCTCGTACAACGCCATGTACATAGGGTTATGTAGGTTAACCTGTTTTTTTTATAGTCGGATTTTGGTGGAACGTTATGGGGTAAAGGGTGTGTAGTTCCGCACACGAGACAGTATACGGGACGGGATAGAGTAGTCGACGAGTATTTCGCAACCTGCTTCTAGTGTCGAGCAAATGGGTTAGCAGTGGCATTTGGTGTCTGAGCGTAAGTAACCGCACATGGGCGCTTTGTAAATAGAAGTGTGCGTATTTCCTACCATGCCATGTCGTGTGGCCTCCGTATTTCTTGATCATTTCCCCTCGAGTTGTCGTCATCTTGAGTGGCACTCGAGGCACGTCGTTTTCGTGTGTGCGTGCGTGCGTTTTTTTTGTTCAGACAATTTACGCGGGGATTATTTTGGTTTTTGAACCACACATTTCGGTGTCGGTTCCTTTGTTCACTTCGACTTGGGCTTCGATGTGTCGGCCGTTTGTCTACGCTTTAGTGTCGAGGTATATAGTCATTTGGTGTGGAGGAGAGCATCGATGGGTGTGTAGTGATCTTGCTTTTGAAGTTATCTTGGATATCAATGAATACATGCAAGGAGACAACAATCGTCCGCGTTTTTAGTTGGCCTACGGTAACGAGGGGCTCGGGCCTCGTCGGTGGCGTTCTGTGCAGCAAAGGGAAGAGCAGGTATTTTCTTTCAGCTATCCCTTTTGCCATTCGAACAGCTTCGTTAGTTGGCCGCCGCCACAAAAAAATGTGTATCATGAAAGGGCCCCTGCCCGGTGATCGTGTGCTTTGTTTCCTTACAACGTTGGCGCAAAAGGCTCATCACCGAATGTCGGGGAAAAGCAAACACCATGTGTATCTGTCTCTCTGGTTCAGCTATCTACCGTGCAGTGTGCCTTGTAGCCTGGAACGAGGCCATCGGAAAATAAATGTGCTTGTTGCCCATTATTGGGTTCGCCCCCCCCGACCCATCTATCCACCAATGTGGGTGCAACAAGAGAGGTGGGGGGGACATGTCTGTCTTTCGGACATTGACCGAAGAGCAAGCCTCATTTTCGGTTCCACTCAGAGAACCACCTTGAAATTCTCCCATTATCCAGACTACTTTCCACTTCATCGTCGTCTCTTCCATCAGCAGCCTAGTGTAGTCTCCGTCCATACCCCCCGTGTTTCCAAACTCAAAGCATGCCTGGGTGTTGGAATGTTTCTTATTCTTACACATGCCGCACAACCAACAGCACAACCAACCTTGTTTTCCACCTCTCAACTACAAAACGTTCAACCAAACCACCCCGAGCGTGTGTGCTCGGCCAATCAAAGTAGCACGTGGATACGAACATTCTCAACGAAGCTAAGGATAAAGCGACAGAATACCGCTCCGAAAAACATGTTTATCTTGGCAAAGCATGATCTAATACCCGGTTAGAACCAATCGCTGGCAACAGCCATCACCCACCACATCTTCACACCAAAAACATGCACCTACCCGTTCACCCTACCCGTACCCCCGGCCACCAACTACAACCATTTACCACTTGCCTATGCCCACCCTTGATACAATTACTACATCCTTGCTGCCGTGCAGTACGACACGTTTAGTGTAACTTGTTCCTTTCTTGTGCCTCCTTACTAGGAAAGGCGCCGGTTCCACAACCGACCGCGCCAGTCCATAGCCGTAGAGGACAATCATCAAGTAGATAGACCAATGTCCTAGACACAATGAGGTAAATAGAAAAATCAGCCAAGTCCCGCCCGGTGTTTGGTGTCGAGCGCTAGCTCCCGGGGGCAGACCGATACGTAATAAAGCAGAAGCTTAGGGACAACCACCCGTCCGTCCGGACGGATGCTAGACTATTATACATGACCACGGAATAGAAGAGGACTAACACACGATGCTCCCAGTCGGAGCACCACATACAACAACGATTTGTGCCACAGCACTAGAGTGCCTTGTCTGCTAGCAAACACATTTTTATACCAGTTTTCGGGGTACCAACTTCTCACGCACTGGGTGGGGGGACACCGACCCTGACGTCTGCCCGTGCATACATTTATTAATCACGAATCATCAACATGAAAAATGTAAAGAAACAGTAAGCATCGCTACAGATGATAAAATTAGCACCGTACGCCAACCGGTACGCCATCCACGGTAGTACCACCAACAACATCAAGTAGACGTCCCAAACAATCATGACTGTACAGGCATATCAACCATAGATCAGCATGAACATGAACATGGCCGGGCGTACAGAAGGTACGTACATATCCATCCGCGCGTCGGTACAATACGTGCTCGCGCCCAAATCAACCCTCCTCCAGCAGTCCATCTGCCAACACTCGCAGCCAGATGCAAAACTTCAAAATACCTAGGGGTCATCGGAAGATTTATCACCGTCTACAACGAGCCAGGCACAAGGTTTCACCGAAAGGTTGCACATCGAACCGCCAATGCTCATTTCCCGAACGCTCACGTAAAATAACATCGACCAAATTTTTCGAGCCGGTGGACTAAATCCAGATCCATTTTTTTTCCTCAACGCTTTCGCCTCTTCGTCCACAGTAAGTAACAACACAGACTTTTTTCAAACAAGAAACCAATGCACTGTACTCTACTTTCCAGCGCAACCTCGCATGCATACCCATCAGGCAAAGTCTACGGGGCCGCCAAAACTACCAGCGCCGCCACCGACGCTACTGCGGGGGACAAGAAGGTCCTCCACGCCGATGAACACCCCGGCGGCCTGTGCCTCCTTCAAGAAAGCGTCGCTGTCGTTCATGTTTCTCCCGTCGCCACCGCCGCCGCCGCTCTTGCTGTTGTCGGGAGGAGAAGAGGCCCTTACCCCCGAGTACGTCGACGAAGCAGGCGTACAAGAAGGAGCACTGCCGCCGTCGTTGGGATCCCAGTTAGCCGCGAACAGGTCGATGAAGCCGAAGTCCTCCTGGTGGGGGGACGCCTGAGACAGCTGGTGGTGAATGGGCACCCCGGTAGCAGGCGAAGGTTCGGAGGACCACGGCCCCCCCGCATCGCCAGGGATAGTGATGTTGGCGGCCCCCCACCCGAACTGCTCCAGGTGCGAGAGCGGCGAGGACTGGTGCGGGGAGTTCCACCCGTTGAGCGAGGCGTCCACGACCGCCGCAAGGGAGAGGTCCTGGTCGTACTGCTGCATCGCTGGAGACGTCTGGGTCGCCTTCGCCACCGCCGCCGCCGCCGCCTGGACGGTCGCTACGGCCTGCCCGACCGGCGAGTGGATGGACATTGGGGAGTGCTGGTTGATGATGGGGTCGCTGTGGCCGCCGCTCTCGTCGCAGTCGGTGTCGCGGAACAGGTAGGGGCTGCTGGGGTCGAAGGTCGTGTCGGACTGGCTCGGCGAGCACGATCCCGCCGAAGAGAAGGACAGCGAGGAGGCCAAGGAAGAGCTCACGGAGGACGTCCGGTCGAGGCCGCCGAAATCGCCGACAGGAGAGTGCTCGTAGTCGGAGGGCGAGGTCATGGTGGTGGGGGTCAACACGTGCTGCAGGCCGGTGGGAGACCTCGCGGGAGAACCGGGCACCTGTTCCCGCCAGTGGTCGTTGTTCATGTTGTCGGGCTGCCCCCGGCACAGCCGCTCGTCCTTGCTGTCGCCGCTCGAAACCCGCTCGAGGCCCCCGGCGGTACTCTGGGTGGGCCACGTCCCGTTGTTGGAGCTCTCGTCGCCGCCGTTGCTGCTGCCGTCCTGAACGTACCTCGCGCCTCCCCCGGTGCCAGAGTCCACGCGCCGACGCAGAGCGCTGCGACGAGACCCCGAAGCCGCCGGCCCGTACTCTTCTTCGTCGGAGACCTCGTCGGAGACATCATCATCGTCGTCGTCGACGTCGTCGTTGGCGGTGGTGGCGTCGTCTTCGAGCTTCCGGCCGCGGCGGATCGGGCGGAGGTCGGCTTGCGCGGCCGCCCTCGTCCTACCCCGCCCGGACAGCTGAGAAGCAACGAAAGCATTCCCGCCGCCGCCGCCGCCGCCGCCCTTGACGCGGGCGAGGCGCTGCGCGGCTCTTGCCTCAACGGCGAGGTCCCGCTTCACCTTTTGGCGCCGGACCTTGGAGAGCAGGTGGCGCTGCCCCCTGCGGAAGCTAGGGTGGTGGAAGGCCCCCGCGTGCGCACCTTTCCGGCGCTTGAACTGGTAGAGGTTGAGCTGCCGCTGGAACGAGGTGAACTTGGAGTCTGCGTGATGGGCGATGGGGCAAAAACCGGGTAGTTACCGGAGGGAGAGGCGGGGTAGGGGCGGCGCTTCAGCGGGAGCACCGGAAGAAGGGGGTAGGAAAATGGATAACTTTCAACGGCGGTAAACGGTGCGCTTTAGGGACCTTCTATTAATAGACTGATAGGTACCACACACGGGCCGCAGCCACCGCCACCGCTACTGCTTCTAGGTATATCTTAGCCTAGGAGCGGGGCACGAGAGACAAGCAAGCGTCCCGAGTGTGCTTGTTGTAGGGGGCGGAACGTGCACATGGTATATAGTTCGCGCAGGATTTCAAATGCAGAAGTGCTCTACACTGCGCGCGCGGTGGTGGTGTACAGGGGTGCCGGGAAGGTTGGTTCGGGCAGAATGGGGTACGCTCTATGCGGGTCGTAGGTGCTTGTTGTCGATCGACATTTATTTAGGGTAACGGGCAACCGTTAGCCGCCGTGAACAGGGTGCTCTGCTAAGACGCTTGCTTGTAGTAGTAGAGGGCAAGAACGCAGATGTATTGCAGATGTATTGCGTGACCTTTGACGATTGCACATGCAGCAGTACGTTGTTTTAAGTAGCAAGGTTGAACGGGAAATAAAGCAGGGAGAGCTAAATAAAGTTGTCGACCATGCATGCGATGTAATACTCTGTTCACAGTTTTTTGTCCGTGCGCGAACGGAACACGAAGAGAGGGTCGGCAAGCACAGCCAACCACCGAATGCGTACAGCAAGAGCGAGTTGACAAACACTTTGCTCTGAAGCGAACGACGTCCGGAAAAGCCATGGGCAGGATATATACACTGCTGTAGAGTAGGACAAAGAAATCCTGTGGCGGCCGGCCGAGATTGCAAGTCATAACGGAAAACGTACTAAGTAAGTTGAATCGGTTCCTCCCGATCATGGATTTTTCCTCCTCATTCTTTGGTGCCAAATCATTATTGTCCGACGATAACTTCCAAGCGCACAAAGTCCCCGCCAGGTCAGGGAGGAATGGAAGCTGAAGGATGCACGTATATGCGCACGAGGCGACCGGCCGGTTCGGTCATCGCGTCTAAGACATACCTACGATTCATGTCGAATACGCACACACTCGCGCAACCACGCACCACCAGTTAGCGCGGTCGATGTCTCCAAACAAAGACGGGCAACGAAACATTCACACAAGTAACAACAACACAAACGCAGCCAGGAGAGGCAGTCACACACTCACGATTAAAGTACTTCTCCAAAACCTCGCAGCTGAAACGCTGTATGTCCTTCACGCGAAACGCCAAGCCGTCAGGCAGCCACTCCACGATCTCCGAGTCCTCCTCTTCTACGAGCGTGAACAGCTTCTGGGCGAACAGCTGAGGGCCACCGCGGGCACCCACCCTGCGAGTGGGACTGAATGCCGTGCCGCCGCCACCCCCTGTGCTCGAGAGCTCCTGGTGCTGCGCCTGATGCTGCTTCATGCTTGGTGCTTCTCCCGCACCCTGGAACTTAACGGGCATCGGACGCATGTTGTTTGACGACGACGGTGGTGCGAGCCGTGCTGTTGCGGAGACAACTGGCAACGTACTGTCTAGGAGAAAGTTGGTGCCAAGGTGCACGTCGTCGGAATGAAGGGTTGGGACAGACGGCGGTAAACTGCTCGAGAGGGGTACCAGCGACGGGCAAGACAGCGGGACCAAAAATAAGTACTACAATGGGGCGTCATTCGGCGAAGTGATGAAGAAGAAAGAGGTCTCCCGCCCTCATGTCCAACCTACAGCAACAGGTTTGAGGCTTGAGAGATTATTTGTTCTGTGCGGAGTGTTGGTTGCGCACCATCACGCACATGTTTTACTGAGGTAGGCTCATGTTTTTCGGGAACGACAGGAAGACGGTACATACATACAAGACACAGAATGTGCAGGTGGTCCGCGCAGAAAATAGTGAAAGTTACGTCAGTTTCTGTGAGCTTATGAGACACACACACGGAGGGTCACCCAGGGATATCGAAGTTCACCGCGAAGACACAGACAGAGATGAGCGAAGCACTTGCATGTCTTGAGACCGCAGCGCTCACTTGTCTGCTCTACGTTGCTGACTTCTACGCCCCGTCTGTGTTGTGGTGTGTTGTGCTGCTGCTGTAATTGTATTTGTGTTGTTGGTTGTTGTCGTCATATATAGAATAGACTATGTACCAAGAAAGGAACATGTTTCTTCGTAGCTGGCGGTGTATTTGCTGAGGAACTCAACCCATTGCTGTATTATACACACACCATCACCAAAAAGCTCGGTGGTGGTTGATGCATCCCGTCTCAAACGTTATATGTGCAGCCAGCGCCCTAGTTATTTGCTAGCAAGGGAACCAACGATGTGTTGTGATCTCTGGGGCATCGTAGATACAGCAGCAGTAGACACGTTTTCGACTCGTCGCGTTGGTTGTGCGCATAGTCTTCATGTGAGCGCAGGAAGTATGTGAAACGGTGCGGCTCATAGGCCACGAGTGAGTCCTCCCCGCGAGCATTTCTCTGTCGTAATGATTGACTCTACCTCAGCCTCCTCAGTGGGCCACGCATGCATGTATCGTGTCATCATTCACAAACAAACGTGCCGCGTGTGTGCCCGCTTGCAGAATTATTATTACTTTGGCCTTGCGTCAACCACCTTCGATGTGACCCTTAGTTTCCTGTCGCCTCGATACTCCTTGCTGTAGATTCTGCCACCGCTACCGTGACCAGCAAGCTACTACAACAACAGTACATCTGTTGTTCGGTCCTTCTGCCTACCTGTCCCAATGAGGTAGTAGCGCAGACAGAGACGCGCGAAGGCGCTCACATTACTACCTGCCGTTCCTCCGCAGCTAGCTGCAGGGATTATGATCCTACGCGCATGCATGCATACATTACATACACATATATATGCAGTATTCTATGTACGCCTGATGATATGCCATACGATGTAGACTAATGTGGATCACATGAAACCTGATCCTGCAAAGGCATTGCTGTAGACGCGCTGCAAGAACTGCTGTGAATCTTCTTGCCTGGTGAAAGAAATATTCATCAGTTTCTTCTCCCATGACCTTCTCGGTCTGGTGAAAACACCAACGTTCATACCAATCCACGACCAACGACCAACCGCGTAGATAGTCGCCGCATCGAGTTCTTACGTACACCTGCTGCATCACATACAGCAACGGCACCTACAGATACTCTACTACTATATTCGCTTTATCATCTTACATCATGAAGGAACAGAGGCAACGTCATGCAACAACAGCGTTCGCCGTAGACTTCTTTTTCCGAGGAGTTTGTTTTGCCGGGGGGGCATGATGAGGCTGTTCAAAAGAAGGAGAAGAGTTGGTGAGAGCCTCTCACCAACTCCTCTCACCAACTCTTTTCCTCCTGAGCAGCCTCGAGACGTGAGCGGATATCGCTCGCCGTACGGTTTCGTCCGATGGAGGAGCGGAGGAACACGATGTATGTGTGATACTTGGAAGCGTCTGTACCATCTATCTAGACGGTTATTGCCGAGGAGGAAGGCAGCCAGCCTACTTGTACCCAACACACGTTTAATGGTTGACTGTGCAACCGTAACGGTTGGGAAAAGTACTGGTGTGTCCCAATGGTTCAGTGAGGTCTCGAGCTCTCGAGCTTAGCAAACAAACGCGGTCTCGTTCTGAGCTGTTCGTTCTGGACCGAAACGAGATTCGACAGCTCTACTATTTGATATTTTATTTTGTACAGGTCCGGCGGCTGTGCTGTGCACTCACTGGCTACTGAATACAGGGTATAGCAGCCCGTTGCATCTTCACCCACCCGCTGTGTACAATTGTATGCGCGGCAGCACCGCAGCATCAGTGCTACGTAGTCTGTGTAGTTCATGAGCCAAAATCGTTACTACACTCAGCCGCCGTGCTTGACTAAGCTTGCTACACCCGATGGCTGCGACCGCTGCAAAACTCCCCTTGCAAGTCATACCTATCACAGATTGCAACCCCTTGGGTTCCGTTCAGACGTTCAGATAGATATATTTCGGCGTCCGCAACAAAAAAGTGACGTCATAAAGTGAAGTACGTCGTCACTATAACTTTGTGGCGGGTTTCTTCCAAGAGCTTTCATGATGAACGCAGACCGGGGCGGGTGGAGTTTCTGGCTGAGAACCTCATGCGATCCCAACCTTGAGGGAACGTGTCATGCAGTCTCCGAAAAAATAAAATTGCCGAAATCAAACAAACCGCCGTATACTGGTACACACGACAACCACTCACTGCTGTGCTTCTGCTTTTTAGTCAGATCAAAGCACATGTGCGTGATTGCATCTCGTGCGTATTTAGCTTTCAAGAACATCAAATGCGCTATTGTACAGCAGAAGTGGTACATGATAGATCATTTTCCCATTAAAAACGAACACGGTACTCTCCCTTCTTCCCCTCGCTCCTCGACAAGCTTTTGCTTAGACATGGGTTGTAGTGAAGGGGGGGGTCTTTCTGGCGAGCAGGGCTAGACTCACCCTCAAGGGATGACCGAAACCTTCTTGCTGCTGCGCATATCCGCCGCGAGGCATGCGCGTGGTGGTGTAGTTGGGTCGGCACTGATGGGGTCAGGCGAAAAAATGTAGATGCGCGGGCCTCTGGCCGTCGGCGTAGGCAGCGATGCCCATCTCATTTTTTGTGCGCGGAGGCAGACACCGTCAGAAGGTGGACGGGAACTATGTACACGGCCCTAGGTTGGCTAGAGGGCGCTGCATTGCCTCAGTAACCTGGCTTCGCCATCAAAGGAGGAGGGAGCAGGTGGCGACGAGCTGAACTAGGCTGGTTGACCATTCGGCGCGAGAATTTTTATTTTTTTCAGACCAAGAACCTTGAGTGCAATGAGGGAGAAAGCGAGGAACGGACTGGGAAGGACAGCAACGAGAGCGTGTACGGACGGAGCAGGTCGAGTGGCGTTTTGCTCGGGCTGACTACAGCGGCGCCGGATGGAGCAGCGGCACCGGAGCATGCGGGCGACATCGACCCGTGGCGCACGGACAAACATTTCTATCTGTGTTGTCAATTTTTTTCGTTTTTTTTCTGACTTTCCGTGTTGGTTTTGTGTGATGACATCGTCACCGGTTTTGTAGAGAGACCCGTCAGAGATGGCGTGGCTAACCCGGGTGCATTGGTTTTGTGCCTGATCGTGGAAGACCCCTTCAATGTGGAACGATTCTTAGCTAGTGTCGATATTTTTCACTGCAGTGCCTAACACAGACGATCGGGAGAGATTCGGGTGATTGTCAATTGCTGCTATGATGGCTTTGGTTGGTTGTTCTTTTTCACTGTACGGCCGCAGACACATTCTGACAGCACTTCAGACAGCAGCTTTGTGCCCCGCCAGCTGCTTGTTCCATGCCTACCATGGTGTTTTTGTACAGACAGCACTTCAGACAGCATTATGCTGTAGTCGGCAATCTTCCGTTTTGGTATAGAGTGGGACAGGGAGGGGGTGATGCTACTGCTGTAGTCGAACGGTGGGACGGACGTGCAGTTCAGTTTTTGGGCACGCATACGGTGCTGCAGGGATTTTTAGGTGTACCTCTTCGGGCTCTTGCATACCTTTTTCTCGTCAGATGTGTGCGTGTTCTTTAGATCCTCAGATGGCTCTAGCACTTTCGTGACCACGGGCTGAGAGTCTTTTGCTAGATTTTGGCATTTAGCAACTGACATACGGTTTAATTTGAAGACAAACAAAACAAAACAAACAAAACGGTGGGGACGTGGGGACGCAAGTGAGACAGAGACGCGGAGATCGGAGAGTCGAAAACGTGTGGTGGTGTAGTTTCGTTGGCGCATGCGGCGAGATCCGTTGGTGAGCTTGCATTCCGGAATTTTGCGAGGAAAAAAAATTCTTGACGTTTCATGTTGGCCTCTATCCGTTTGTAGAAACCCGATCATTCAAAAACACATGTTTTTCCGCCGTGGGGGCGCGACGGGAGCACACATTTATGTGATGCCCGGCTTCCCTCTGGCAGTGTTACTCAGCTTCGCAGTGCTCAGCTGTCAAAGAGTGGAGGGCTTTGTGCCACGGCGCGTATCCATACCGCCATCCCGTACGCGCAGCGCAACGGCGACAGCACACCTGATCATGGCCGAGAGGAGCGGCAGCAGCAGCAGCAGCAGCAGCAGCAGTCCCCAGGGTCGGAGCGGCAGCACAGCAACAGCGTCGAGGAGGAGCGACGACAGCCTGCCTCGCCCTGGCATTCTTATCGTCGGGTTCGGGGGTGGGAATGGTGTCACCGTGGCCGCCGGCGTGCTCGCGAACCAGAAGAACATCTCCTGGGAGGGGCCCACTGGCCGCAACTCTCCCAACTACCTCGGCTGCATCACGCAGGTCCCGAGCAAAGGCGGCAGCGGAGGCTACCGCGAGCGATACGCCCTCGCCGATGCCAACAACGCCGCCATCGGAGGCTGGGACATTCGCCCCACCCCCCTTGGCGAGGCCCTCTACAACGCCCGCATCCTCGACTTCGACCTCGTCCGGCAGGTGCGCGACGAGATGGACACCCTCAGGCTGCTCCCGGGCGTTTGGGACCCGGACTTCATCGGCGAGTCGCAGCATGAATCGGCCACGCACGTCGTCGGGGACGGAGAGAGCCAGCAGAGCCGCCTGGAGCGCCTCCGCAAGGACATCCGAGAGTTTCGGGAGGCCGAAGGCGTGATGGGGCACGTGACAGTCATCTGGAGCGCGAGCGTGGAGCGGCCCAGCGAGCGGGAATTCCAGGAGCCTAGCCAGGTAGTACAACGTCAACTCGAACTCGTGTATGCTAGACTAGCCTATGCTGCCGTAGAAAACACGACCGTGGAATGCATACATACATTACCATGAACACCTAAGCCGGAGGCTGCCGTTGGGTTTCTTTACAGCAGTCAAACTATCTCTTGAGGGCCAACAGGATTGTGTTATGTGACTGCTGTAGCTTTTTCGGAATCGAGGCCCCCTGCGTGTGCAACATCCTGTTTCAGTCGACTGCTGTGTTCAACATGTGCTTGTAGTGTCGTGAGAGCTGAGCCTGTTTGCAGCCGCTGGAGGTCCTGGACTGTCGATGGGGGTATACAGCAGTGCCAATCCTCCTGCTCCTGCTGCATTACACCGAACACTTCAATTTCGCCTTCTTTGACCTGAAGGCTGCTTGGAAGCCATCAATTGCCAGCACGAGTAGACTAACTGCCGATCAGGTCGTGGCCATACCTCGGTGCTTCTTATCTACCTCGCGACCGCTTCTTCGGACGTGGCAATCTGTTTGTGCGAAAAAGGTGCCGGCCCAATCATACGAAGCACCTGTTTCAAGCAAGACTCAAAAGCCTCGCTGTGTCTCACCGTTTGAGCTACCGCGTAGCATATTTCCGTTCATGGTATGCCGGCTAAGCTTTTTTTTTCGTAGCGCCGTTTCTTCTTTTTTCTTTTTTTCCTAAGAAAAAGAAACTTGAGCCCGAGCTCCTCTGACGCCGGCACCGCTTCACTTGTTTCCCCCTGCGTTCCTTCTCTCACGTCCAGCTACTGGAGGCAATCGCTGCAGACGACAAGGAGGTGTCTCCTTCTATGCTGTACGCGTCTGCAGCCGTACTCGAGGGATGCTCCTTCGTCAACGGTGGCTCGCAGAACACCATGTGCGGGGCGCTCCTGAAGTTGGCCGAGGTGTGGTGATGATGTTTTTGTTTTGGGTCATGTTTCTGCGGCGTGGGAGTGCGCGAGCCGTAGTGCGTTTCGTTGCAATCTGCGAGGTGGCCTTGCCCGAGAAGGTTTTGGTGACACAGCAGTATTGCATGTACGTGATACAGTACGTATAGCATGGTGAGTTTCGTTTCCGCAAGGCAACGAGGATCACGTTGACGTGATGATGATGAATGGGATGTTGTGTGCTATGATAGCCGTTGTTGGTGGCACGAAAAAGTTTACTGTCATGCGCGTACACAGCAGTAGTAGCTGATCAAGATGGGGATGTACGACATTGTGCCTATTTTTCGGCACTGCTTGCTTCTTGGTGAAAGGCGCTTTGCTCTACCCACTTTGCGCCGCCTACTCCGTGTAAGCTGCTGTACCCAGTAGTGCAGCATCCACTCGCCATTCGCATGCATGACCGCTGGACGTCAAGCCATTCACATGCATGACTGCTGGACATGGCACGTCCAGTGCAGAGGGATCACATTAGGTGTCACGGCGTGAGCTTTGCACCTTTACCCCACCCAGGTATAAGGGGTACGGTAAGCTACACGATAGCTCTTGTTGTCGTGGGATAACGACGTTACTCCACGTACTCTTCTGCAGACATTACATCAGTCGATAGAACTGCTCCTCTCCCCTGTTGTCATCTACCTGGCTGGCCGGAAACTCGTTGTTTGTGCCTGATGTCCCCAACCCGCCGTGTTCCCTTCCCGCTCCTGCTCCTCCCAGGACAACGCGTGCTATATGCTCGGCACCGACTTCAAGGCCGGGCAGACGAAGTTCAAGACCGCAGCGGTAGAGTATATCCGCTCCCTCGGCATGTGCCCCAAGGTGAGATGGGTGTCGTCGTCGATGTGTGCAGCTAGGTAGCGGTATGTGTGTCGTGCCCAAGGTGTTACGAAAACCGTTTTGGTGCTGTTTGCCTAGGCCTGCAGTCTAGGTTGCAAGCGTCTCCGCTTGCCTTGGTGCTGCATCTTGTCCGAGAGACTGGGCTGCCTTGGTGAAACGATTACGAAGGAAGGAGAAAAGAGCATACGTCACCCGAAGTCAAACTGTCATCTCTGCCCGTGATGTTGTTCATTCATCGTGGAAGCAAGGGCAGGGTGCGCCGGAGGCGCCACACCCATGGGAGTACCTCACCACGCACGGGCGTTTTTTAGCTCGGTGGTTCTACATTACGCGACGAATCTGACTGAACATAAACACCGAGCGCCTGCCCCCCACCCGGGTACCTTCTCTCTTTCACCAACACGGCAACGTGGTAACGCTGCTACAAGGTAACAACTTGCATTGCCTGTCGAATTGCTGAATGCAAAAAGGCCAACGGGTGACCCCCCACCCCCCCCCCNATTGCGATTTGTATTAACCGTCTGCTGAATCTTTGGAGAAAGGTTGGCACCCCCAATGTGTGTGTTGACGCACAACACGAGACGTCTTCAAGAAAGCAAGGCAATTCCTCAGGTGAACCTGTGTGTGCCCCCCCCCCCCCCCCCCCCCCTCCCTCCCGACAAACACCATCTCCTTTACCAAACAATCGCTCTCGATAAAAAAAGGTGATCGCGTCGTCCAACCATCTGGGCAACAACGACATGCTCAACCTCACCACCAAGAAGACCCTCAGCGCTAAGATGAGAGTCAAGAGCAACATCTTCGCTCCGTGGGAAGAGGACATCAACCACGAGGTGGGATAACGTCTGTTGACGTACGCAAGTAGGATATGGGGAAGGTTCGGCTTATCCTATGAAGCAACACGCAAGCTCTTGATTCAGACACGGTTCTGAAATGTTGCACACAAGTACTTCCAACATTTGTTTCCACGTAGACCACTCAAAGCCCTCAAAGGGCCGAAATGTATCTTCAGCAGGGATGAATTCGCGACGCATGGAGGGGGGGGTGATTTGGAGAACAGATTTACGGGTGTTACAACCATTGTTGCACCTATTGAAGTGGGCGTAAAAATATCCGATCGAACGCAGCATCTTGGTAATGGTTGAATAGCAAGAAACCTGACCAGGGACGCGGACCTTTCAGCTGCACCTGTGGAGATGAGGCATGCGGGACCCTCGGTCCTCGCGCCCCTCTCCCCTCTCTCTTTTCTGTCTCTCTTCCAAGACATCTTGTCCTTGCCAAACCTCAACGAACAGAGAACTGCGAGCCCCCGGTTGTGGGTCAAGACTATATACCACAAAATAGGTCTCCTTTCGACGAGAGAAGCCTGTGTGCGGACTTTTTTTTGCGGGCTTTTTTTTCTGGCGTTACGTGATTGTACGATACACAACGTGAAGTACGCGTTGCTTGTTGTGCACGGTTGTTGTTGTTGTTGTTGTTGTTGTTGTTGTTGTTGTTGTTGTCTTCACATTAAAAACCGTTCCGATCTCTCTCTACCCAGTACCTCACGGTAGTGCTTGGCGAAACGCCTTCCAGCGAAGGACCTGGCAAAGAGTGTCGAAACTGGGTTATTTTCGCGGAACCTCTCGCACTTCAACCATTGTCACGGCCCACCCGGATGGGACAGCTACCGATACCATCTCTGATTCTTGTATCGACTCTTGGCTACCAAAGTTATATGCATGATCCAAATTACTCTTTTGGCCCCAGTCTCTTCTTTACACTTCACTCCATAACTTCCATGTGCGAACGGAATGACTTTCCAATTTTCGCGTCCACGCAGCAACCATGAGCTGAAACCGCTGTTTTTTTTTGTTTGGTGTGCGCCTTCTCCGTTGGTACGACTTTTTTTTTTTTTTCTCGGATGACCCAACGGATCCATATCTATCTATAGAAGAGAGTCTCAAGATAGATTAGCAGCGCTAACGAAAGCTTTGTATTTCTTCTTGCGCGCGCGTGTGTCTCAGGTGCGCGTGATGTACACGCCCCTCATGGGTGACGAAAAGCGAGACATCGTCGAGTACACCTCCTTCGGGTTCATGAACTGCGCGCACACCATGCTAACCTACACCCGCGCCATGGACAGCGCCCTCTGCGTGCCCCTCATGATCGACGCGGCCGTGTGGTGCGACTACTTCGCCCGCGCGGGCGCGCACCAGGACAGCGTTGCCCGAGCTCTGGCCTACCTCTTCAAGGTACCTGAGGGGGGAGCGCAGGGTGTCGACCCTGGTTTCTTCAAGCAGATGCGTGCCCTGGAAGAGGAGCTGGAGGCCACGCGGCTGGGAAGTGCGGCGGCGGCGGCGGCGGCGGCGGCGTCGCCCGAAGGAGCGTCCGCGGTCGGCGGGATGCTGGTGGGGAGGGTGCTGTGCGCCGGGATAAGCTGCCTGGATCTTCAGCTGTGCGGGTCGGGGGGCGGCGGCGAGGGGGGGGTAGAAACGATCCGAAAGTTTAAGGAGACCAAGTACTGCCCCGGGGGGTCGTGCCCGCAGGCATCGACGGCGTTGGCTAGGCTCGGAGTGCCGGGGGTGGTGGCGGTGACCAAGATGGGTGCGGACGCCCACGGAGACGAGATGGTTCGACAGGTGAGTGGTGGCGCCTGTCTTGTGGGTATGTCCCGTGTGCCGTGTTTTGTTGCGATCGAGTGGGAAAGGGCATGTATGATGGCGTGTTCGGAATGTGGGAGAAAGCGCTCCTTTGGTGGGCGCTGCCCAGGGCGATCTGGTGTGTTTGGAGACGAGGCTATCGCGGAAAATTGTGTCGGGCTTGTGCATCGCGGTATGCATAGCACTGCTGAATGCGGCGAGCACAGCAACAGCAAACCTGCACCTCAGTCAACTGGCATATCGTGCGAGGCGCTGATTCTACCTTGCATGTCTGAGGCGATGCCGATATTAACAAGCGTATGTTGCAGAGGATTATCACGATTTCGCTTAGACCTGAAGGGTCGACCTTGTATGGGTGTACTCCCCTGGTTGCTTGAGAAGTCAAAGGGATGGTTGTGTGTGATAGGGTAGGGCATCTCATTTTTTGCCAGGTCCGACTAACGGCTCACACAACTGTACTTTACCGGTAAACATCATCCTATTCCTATTGGCACCGGCCAACAATCCCACAAGGCCGGTGGCTCGACTCTATCGACGTGAAGAAACCTTCCTAACCCTGTCCCTGGTGTTTCTCCAACCGCCAACCCGCCCCAGATGTTAGCCGCCGGCGTAGACTGCTCCCGGGTTATCCGCGACGCTTCCGTCCAGACGGCACTCGCGGTGCTGCCCATATTCTCGTCGGGCGAACGCGGCTGCTTCGTTAACCTTGCCGCCAACGACGACCTCTTGGGCGACGAGGTGGCCGCGGTGCTTAAGGAGGTGGCTGCGGAAGACGGGCCGCCTCTGGCCGCGTTTCACTACGGTTACCCGCACTTCACCAAGCAGGCACGTTTGCTGCTACCTTGTTTCGTGTATGGTACGAGTGACTATGGGTCATTATTTGGCCGAGAAAACAAGAGCCGGACCATTGTGGACCCGGTTTTCACCCTTTTCCTGGTATGAATCGCGAGGTGTTTGCTTTGCTACAATGTCAGTGGGGTTTCATATCCATGAAGCGAGCATGAGTGTCTGCGCGCACGAGGACGGTGCCCCGCTTCGGACACCTACCAAACTAGTCACCCATCCACCGGCAAGACCACTTTCACACAACACGGTTGCTTATTCATACTCGATAGGCAAAACGCAATGCGTGTTTTCGAACAAATCTCTGGAGTGCGATCTCAACCTCACATCAGACGCTGTGGCCATCACCGTGTTGCCAAAGCAAACCGTTCCGTTTGATGCATGCCTTCTCGTGGCGGTTTGCACTTTCAATCGTCGGGTGGTTGGGCTCCAGCAGAGTTTGAGTGCAATGTTTGTCAGACGCAGCCAACCCCCCCCCCCCCCCCCCCCCCCCCCCCCCCCCCCCCCCCCCCCCCCCCCCCCCCCCCCCCCCCCCCCCCCCCCCCCCCCCCCCCCCCCCCCCCC
>CACKRE030004866.1:173905-194168 GCA_902602495.3 Ectocarpus sp. CCAP 1310/34 | reverse complement strand
AAACAAGCCAATTCACTTCGTGAACTCGGCAACCAGGTTACCGTTTGTTTTTTTCACCTCTGTGTTTTGGGCGGTTACCATAATGGTGATCGAGTAGATCATGTTGTGCGGGGTCGAGAACCCTCACTCCACGCAAGGGGGATGATCGCACCACGTTGTGTTAAAATGGTCAAGCACCCTCGAGGCAGTTACACAGTGCTTACAACTGCCTCTGAAAGTGGAAACACCAAAAAATAAATTAAGTCATACACAGCTGTCATCGCGCGGCAAGGAAGTAAGCACAAGATGCCGAACACCCTTAGCAGGATGCAGCGCACCCTTCATGCGACTCGCCGAATATCTCACGGCGCTTCGCGCTTGGTGATGTGAGAGCCTGGTCCGGTGAGAACCCGGCGTGCTCCGTCCCGGCTTTGTAGGGATGCGAGGTCAATGGTCTACCGACTACGGCATGCATTGCTATGAGTACTATGAGGACACCCCCCATGACCGTAGCCGGCGTTGCCAAGTCTGTTACAGAGAGGGGTAGGAACAGGGCATGAGGAAAGAGTTTGAAGGCCACTTGGGCACGGGGACGTTTTCATTCGTAGACGGTGCGCCAGAGGGGCGCAGGCCTGTGAGCTCAAAGTGGTGTTTTAGTTGGAAGACCAACAAGGAAGGGAAGATAGACACGTTCAAAGCGCGTCTGGTTGCTAGGGGGTTTTCGCAAATCCCGAACGTCGATTATTTCNGTCTTCTCCTTGCCCCTCATCCGCATCCATTAAGCTGATGCTTGCGGTAGCAACCAAGAAGGGCATGAACCTCAATCACTGGGATGTGAAGAAGGCGTATGCACACGCCACGCTAGACGAGGAGGTTTTTCTGAGGCTCCCCGCTGGGCGCGGGGACAAATCGCATAATATTGTTAAGACTGAGCGTGCGATTTACGGTCTGAAGCAGAGCGGTAGGCAGTGGGGGTACCACGCTGCTGATACGCTAGTCGAGAACGGGTTCGAGCAATGCAAGGCGGACCCGTGTGTTTTCCGCAAGATGGTAGACGAAGTCGTGGTGATGATTATCGTGATTTATGTGGATGACATTTTGGTGGCTGGGTCTGACGAGGATTGCGAGGAGTTGCTTGCTTCTCTCAACAAGAAGTTTCCCACCAAAAACCTTGGAGAGTGTCAATGGTTTGATGGGTGTGCCATCGAGAGAGATGTAGAGGCTGGGACTCTTAGAATCTCCCAAACCGCGTATATCGACAGCATGGTTAAACGCTTCGACGTGCAATCGACTTCCCGCATCCCTGCTACCCCTGGTGCCGATCTAGGGCCGAAGCGAGAGGATGAGGAAGGAGGGGAGTGGCCGGTGAGGGAGGCCATCGGCAGCATGATGTGGGTGTCGACTTTTTCGCGTCCAGACGTCTCGTTCGCCGTGCGTGCGGTAGCGCGCCACGCCCACGCCCCGGCGAAGAGGCACTGGGATGCCATACAGAAGATCCTCGGCTACTGAAAGGATTCGAGGGACCTCGGCATCACCTACCAACGGGGATCAGTTAGGGATGGCCGTGTTCGTAGACGCTAGCTACGCCAACACGGAGGATAGGCGTTCGGTGTCAGGGTTGGCGACGTTGGAGGTACCGTAGTCAGCCATGGTAGCAAGACGCAGAGCATCGTGTCTTTGTCTTCGGCGGAAGCCGAGTACATTGCTGCCGGGGATCGTGTCAAAGAGGCGTTGTTTGTGCTGTGCTTTCGTTTGTTGCTCCAGAGACCAGAGGTAGCAGCATCCAGGTCCTTTGTCGAGGAAAACTGTTACAACGTAGTCAGACACAGTTTACCATAGGTGCGACTGCGGCAACTAGCCTTCCGTGGACATGATACAGAAAGAAGAGATGGTACGTAGCAGAGAACATGAGCACAGAGTTGTAGCAGAGATAATTTGGCAGGCGAGACTGTAGTATATTGTTCCGAACCCCGAAATTCCGGTACTCGGGCCCATACCCCGGAGACCCTCGGAACTTGCTGTGTTTGCTGCTTGTTTTTTGTTTTTGTTAATGAGCTGAGACACAAGCGCGCCTTAGCCCCTTGTGCTCACTCCCATCTAGCACCCATCATAGCCTGACCAGAGAGTCAGTTGATAAGAACATCTATCTACATTTCTCGTTCCGAAGCTCGCTCGGGCCTACCGATTTCACAGCAGTGTAACCTCTGTGATAGACTACAAAGTCTACGAGCTACAGCAGCACCGCGGTGACAGCAGTGTAGCCTCTGTGGTAGACTACAAAGTCTACGAGCTACAGCAGCACCGCCACCTCCGCTGCTGCAGAACGCTACATTTTGTGATCCTTGAGGACAACCAGGGGGCCATAGCGTTAGTGCAGAACCCCCTCAGCTCAGGTCGCACGAAACACATGGACGTGAGGCTTCATTTCATCCGCGGATTGTTTACGTCGGGGGATATTACGGTCAAGTTTGTTCCGACAACGGAGTAACACGTGGACCTCTCTACCAAGGCCCTTAGCAGGGCCAGCCTGCGGTACCACCGGCACAAGTTGATGAAATTGCCGGAGTAGCTGTAGCAGTTCTTAGCACTTGCCTTGGGTTTTCTACTAAGTGCGGCCGTTGTGATCCGCTGTGATAGCGACGGTTGTTGTGGTGGTAGGGGGTTATTGGAGGGGTTTTGCCCGGACGCCGGGTTTCCCCTCCATATATTACCATGTTGGTATTTCTGATGTATCCGGGGGCGTTCTTGCCCCATTGATGGTTAGTCACTTGCGTGAAGAACCAGGGCGGGTGTTCGTGGGTCTGCGAACATTGTTGTTGGATACATGTGCTGTATGATTTTGGTGTCACGCAGATTGGTAAGATTTCCGTTTGGTAGGGGGCACCGCGATGAGTCGCGGGGTGTTAGATGTACAATATATCCACTGAGCTAAACAGTCAGCGCTGACTTTTGTAGCACAATGGATATGCTGTACATCTTAACACGGGGCCCCTCCTTGGTGTAGGCCCTGCCCATGTGGGGCACTCCCTCTTTCGTCCGTGAGAAGGACGGTCGTCGACCTCTGGTGAAGTTAATGCATCACCAAAACAGTATCACCCGATAAATAAGTGGCGTAGGCCGTAAACACATGGCAGCACAACGGGCAGCATTGCCAGTACCACGCCTGTGCATTTCGTTTGTGGAATTTGCAGAGTATCGAAGGGGGGGCGATCGGGGGAACAATTGGTGGTCGGGTAGGGAGAACATCCTATCAGCCCTTTGCAACATGGAATGGGAGGCGTGGGTGTGTCTCTGCACCCACGCTAATGAAGGAAGTTGGTACTGTCGCCCGCGATGGACAACTTTTGTTCGCCATATCCCTCATATCCCTTACCTCTTGTATGAGCGCGGCGGATCTATGCAAAAAAAACTTACCGTCTTTCGGTTACCTACAGGACTTGAAAATAATACACGTCCAGGACATCACCAGATACCCCGGGATACGAGCTCTACATGGCTGTGCGTAGTCTGTGCAGCTCGCGTTGTCTTATGTAGTGTCTCTCCATGATGTCGCACGTATAAGATCGGTCGAAATCTTTGTCTTTCCTCGGTGGTGGCGATGGCGCGGCTTTCGTTTTTCGGGCATGTTCGGCAGTAATGCACCCGCTCTCGATCTTAGATCCGTGCCCTGCACAACAGTAGATCGCTGTGGTAGATCTGTGTACGCATGTACACTTCGACATTTAATGCCCTTAGACTTTGGTTTACATTGTAATCATCCCTCCCTCGACTACTGGCACGACCGGAAGAGATGATCGCGGCACGGTTGCTCCGACTCTTGTGTCGTATCCTCTGTAGTAAGCAGTAGTCTAGTCTAGAGACTATACTTTTTCTGCCTTGCGTTGTCAGAGTCTGCACCGACCCGCAACAAGCATCGCACCGCGGGAAAACCAAATGCGGGGTGCATCTCAGTGCTCGTTGGCTGGGCAGTTGAGAATTTCAGCGAACACGCGATGGGGCGACTGTTTGTGAGCTGTCCACGGCCGCTGCTGTTCCTACTGCTGTAGCCTTGCGTGATTGACTCCCGGGGGGTTGATTCATCCCCACATGTTAGCGAAACTTTCGGTCGACAAACATACAACACCGAAGATAGGCGCTCTCACCTTCGCAATCTGTGCGCAACGCGAACGCGTTGGCGCTGACTGCAATCCACTGCGATTCTGCTTGACGAGTGCTTCGACAAGCGCGGAAATTGGCCAGTGGAATCTGGTGTGAATGCAAGTCGGGGGAAGCGATGTCGGCGCGTCGGCGATGCAGACTTTTTTTTTGCGTCTCGTAGTGAAACGGTCCATCTCCAGTAGATGCCGCCGCACAAGCACGCCTTCCACCACGTCTATTTTGTTGGGAAATGTACGAAAGTGCATGTTTGTTTACTTCCTTTTTGTTTGTTTTCAGGGCTCAGATTGGTCTCAAATGCGCTTTCGTCCACTTTCGGAACTGGAACAGTCATCCTCCCGTAAATGGTGAATGGACGCACGTCACAACATGCGCATTCATGTGAAGCAAAAGGGTGTTGCTTTCTTGGCGTTTCCATGTGGTATATCAACCACGAACAAGCTCTACGTGTTGAACATTTGCATGGGGTGATCACCGGAATGTTTCAGTCAACCAGCGGTCGATTGACGGCCGTTCGCCCTACCATATATTGCTTCGTGTGGAAGGCATCTTCGAGCTTTGGTCGTGTCGTCCTCACCTCCCAGTCACAGGACAGCAAGTGGCCCTCTCGTGAACGGGGGAAGGGCTCAATAACTTTCCCCAGCATGAACATGCGACTGAGACAGATATCGGTGAACAGGCATGTGTTTGTGGATATTAATCGTTCCACATGTGTGGTGGAAAGAGAATACACGCACGTCTCGTAATTTCTGTGATTTGGGCGAATGTTGTTGTGAAGTCTCACTCCTCCGAAATTCAACATGCGGGGGTCGTTCCCAGAACAAAAAGGCAACATGGGAAGCAAGCGCGACCAGCGAGCTTCACCACCAGCAGTGCTTCGTGCGGGAATGTAGATGCACGCTCGGTTGGGGGGTTGGGACAACAACGGTTCGCGAGGACAGCATAACGGAACCATTCCGCTGCCCTCAAATGCCAAAGAGCTCAGACGTGAGTAGAGCGGAGGACACACAAAACGGTGCCCTCTCACTGCCATGCCCGCGCCACGCGCGCACGCAGCCGTGTGTTAATTTTTATCTCTTTTTGTTCTTCGTTCATGCGTCACACAAACGGTGTGCTGGGTTTGCAACCAAATGCCAAAGCAAATGCGCCAACAGAAAGGAGCACAACGAAAGCCGGGGCTTCTACCAACGTCAAACGACGACAACACCGCCCCCTTGGAATCCCCCCGGTTCCCTGCACTCTTCCACCAAGCTCGTGCTGCAACACCAAGCTACCGCGGGTAATAAGAACCGCCAACAAGACCCCAAAAGCACGGTAGCGGCCACGCTTGCAATCGCGACAGCAGCAGCAAAACCACGACCATTTCCAAAAATTAGAGCATGCGCTTGATGAGGGCGTTGATCTTAACGCCGCGCTGCCCCGCGTCCCCGCCCTCGTTGAAGTGGAGGAGCTTCTGGCGGAAGCCGCCGTTAGGGTTGGAGAGCTTGAAGGGCCACAGGAAGTTGTTGGCCGCCTTGAAGTTGGGGCCCACGGTGTATATCTCGTGGATCAGGTCCTCCACGCAGATGATGCCGGCCTTGCCGAGGGTGCCCTCGATCACGGAGTTGTCCGAGATGGGGATGCGCTGCTTGTTCACCTGCGGCAAAGAAATCAGGGGAAACTCCTGAGCATGAGGTGGCCAGCGTATGCATCATCATACTTCAATCGATGGGCGCCTTGAATCCATACTACGAGTAGAACGAACCAGATCGAATTCATCACTAGGAAACGGCACTCGCAGCAACGGTAATACACGTCGTACGCTTGATGCCTCGACTGCTGTAGTATTCTCTTGAAAGGGGGTATTATTTTAGCCTTGCTGTGACTGTAAATACTATAAAAAACACTTGAGGTTCCCCTCTTTCACACACCTTTCCGAACCCGCGCTTGTAGATGAGCTCGCGCACCGTCTTCAGGTTGGGGTACCCGTACGCCACGTAGGGCTCCACGAGGCGCAGCATCTTGACGGTCGCGGCGTTGAGCTTGACGAAGACCGAGTTGTTGATCTGGCGCAGGCGGAGGAGCTGCAGGATCTTGCGCACCTTGGGGGACACGCCGATGATACCGCGGATGCGGACGACAATCACCACACCGGCCTGAAAAAAAGGACCGGCAAAATAAGTGAGCAGGAAGGCGGGGTTCGAGGAGATGAAAGGAGAAGACGGCATGTCATGCACGAAAGGTTAGTTGCGTGATCTACTTCCAGAACAAGGAATTAATGTCGCCTGGAGAGAGCAAGAAACACATGCGAGTAAATCATCAATTGATGCCCAACATAGAGTCCAATGATGGGAGAAAAAAAAATTGAATGACGCCGAGAGCTGACTGATCAGGTGTCGCACGCGAGAATGCAGCTACATGAGCGTAGTCTGACAGCTTTCACAAGATGCCCACATCTGAGGTGTGAAGCTGGATATGCTTTTCGAGGTATTTTTCTGGCAAGTCAAGAAACCAGACGAAAGAATTAATCGCCCATGGCTTGGAGCCAAATAGTCACAACCGAATGCAGAGTACGATACGACACGGGTGAAATAGCGAGGTCGCCTGGACCTCGACTGAGACGGCCGGGGCGTGGAGTGCACCATGCACACCAACCGCCACCTCGAGAACCAGGGTATAACCCCTATCGTACCGCACAGAGAGTGCTGCCAAGACTGCTGTTAAGCTCATCAACCGAATAAGACTGCCCGAATGAACGCAGCAAGTGTGTGCACACACCTCAGCCGGGACGTGGATGTTACCCGCCGCCTTGGCCTCGCGGCGGAAGCGGATCGAGTCGTTCTCCTGGGCGCGGTACTCCTTGACGTAGCGCTCGGCACGCTCGAAGATCTCGGTCTTCTTGGCGGCAGCCGCCTGTGTTGTTCGTTTTCACCCCGACAACGAGAAACGAGTTGATGGCAAAAAATCGACGGCAAGCAAAGCCATGAGAAAATCATACTTTTATGTACGGCGAAAATCAAGATGGTTGGGCAGTCTTAATGGTGTTTACGTACGAACTTCTAGGCATTACCAGTTTCGCGAGAGAACCTATGCTACGAGAAACTGTAGCTTGCATCTTTGCGAGGATAATCGCCTTCTTCAAAAGCCATCTGCCGTGAGTGCAAGCTACCAGTTCCAGAGAGGCTCCCTGCTCTCATGTGGTAAGACAGCGTTAGAAGACCTGCAAATCAAAATGTGTGCTGTGCTTGTACGATATAACGGGTTGTGTTGTGCTTGCCGACGCCCTGTCCACAGCAGCAGCTACTGCCATCCGCCTACACAAGCGTGGGGAATCTCTGGCCGCTTGGCCCCAAAAACAGACCGTGGCAGCAGTAATTTACATGTAGAGTTCTCAAAAAAAGGATGGAGACATGGACACCTGCGTAACAGCCGTCTACAGCAGTACACGACATGCACATGCATGCATATAGAAAGCATAGACTCAGTTTAGTCTACACAGCAGCGAGCGTTTGTTGGGGTGATCATAGTCAAGGAGCAAAGATACATGTGCACACACCTATCATCTCCCCATTTTCACCGCGCGGTAGGGGTGTGGCCACACGAGGCTGCCGCGTCTCTCACCCTCGGGTTAGACCACGGAGGGAAATTTAAACCGTTCGGGCAAGAGACTTGTGTTGGATGCCAAAGATGTCGCCCTACAGGAGCCATCCGATGCTGAATCGGGATGAGAAAACTACCTTGGCCCTATCTACGCTTCTTGTGTGTGCACGTAGTGTTCCGATGTCCGGGTTAGACCACGCAGGGAAATTTGAACCTCGTGACAGGGAGACTGCATGAGTGCACCAAAGCTGATCGAACTTCTAGCTGCGCTCCATGGGAGTCGGGACTAGCATTGGCTGCAACATAGCGCTGCCCTGCTGTCCACCGCCGGACGCAGCAGCAGCAGCCCGCGCGCTGGTTAGACCACGGAGGGATTTAAACCAGCAGCGCGGGCAAAGGCAAGGGTAGCGGGTGTGGTGCTCCTGTTGAAAGAAGATGGTGTAGCACGGCGTGCTAGGCAGCGCCTTCCTCCTTGATCCTCCCAGCAGAGAGAGGAGGACACCTAGAGGTGTCGCCACACCACTCGATTTCTGCGGTGAGGCCAAGAGAAACTCATCGTACCTTCTGGTCGGCCTCCTGCTTGGCGGCCTGCTTGGCGGCGATGGCCTCCTTCGTGCGGCGCTTCTTGAGCACCGACTCAGGGATGATGGGCTTGCTCTCCTTGCTGACAGCGGCCGGCATGGTTGCTAGGGGTACCCGCTTTTGCAGAACAAAAAGAGAGAGTGAAGCGAAGGCAGCGGCCTAGCCACCAGAGCTGCACTGGCCGGGGAGCCGCCACTGAGAATTCCACATATGCTACGTTTTTTAGTTTTTCTGTTGGGCACCAATTGCCATTTGGGAAGCCCTCATGCAACCACAGCTCTGTTGTGTCTTCCTCGTGTCGACCGTCCGTCGTGATGGCAGACATGAATGCGATCGTGGCTCTCCAGAAGGCGGAGCGCCTAGTGGCTACCATTGCACGGGCCTTCTACACCGACATCACCGTCCTCGTTGTCGACACTCTTATCAGAGAAAAGTGAGGTGTCTCGTCTGCCCTTTGAAGAAACTGACTGCTGTACGGTTTACCCTTGCGCCGGATGTCGCTGCCCCTGTGGGTATATACCGGGAATAAGCATACCCTCGGCGCATCGTTGGCGGTCGATGTTGCGTTTACGGCTGTCCATCGTCCAAGACGATGGGGTTTTCAACCGGCAGTCTGGAAGTACTGCATGCTGGTTTGCGGGTGTACAGTACAAGCACACGTAAAATAGAAGAACAGCAGCTCTTGGCAGGCAAGAGAATGTCCGCACCTGTTGCCGCGCTTCGCAGGGGGCAGCTCCTAGGCAACACAAATAGTCAGGAATCCCTGCTGCACCCCAACCCTATGAATGTCTAGGGTTGCATCAGCAGTGCCTTGCATCCTGCTCACATGCCCCACGAGTCGCGGACAAGTAGCGATAGCACCTGTACCCGCTCGCGCTGCGCTCGTATTACGCCGCTCGTCAGTGTACGTCCTCCCCACGGCACACATCCATGCCCGGCATATATCCCACGTATGCATACGCACGCTACGCTACTTCAATTCGAGTTGCTGTTGAATCATCTACGTTGAAGGTGTTTACTTTCAGGGTGTAAATATTTAGTGCGGTGTAGAGCGCGCACGTGTTGCAGGCGCCGGTATTGCCCGCGGCTTGGTAAGTACAACTCGTTTGCCTACCAACGTTACTATGGCGTGTTGATGGCAGGGGCACCAGGTACACTCCAGCAACAGGCGCTGCCCTCCATGGGAAAACTTTGATATGCGCTGTTAAGCGAGCGGGAGGGTGGACAAGGCCGGTCTTGTTCGGTTGGGCGTCCGACACACGATCACCCCTTGGAGCTCAATATCCAGACGCTTGTTGACCCCTTGTCCTTGGCAATGATGTTGCAGGCACGAAGGTGTACCCTCCTTGATTGCTATTGACCACGAAAGGCAGTTGGACCAGTACGGATATTAGTAGGTACTGAGCGGAGACCGGAACGGTTTTTCAAGTGAAGACGACAACAACCAACAGCAACAACAGCAACAACGAAGTACTCCTTGTTTGCCTCGTTCTGTTGTACGTGTTTCCCAAAATCCCTTTAACCGCGGTACATTGTACATTCCCTTTCAAATATGGATGTTCCAAGGTACATCAAGGACAAGGATGAGGACCTCGGCAGTCGGCTCAACCTGCAGCCCAAGCAGGTCCGCTCCGCCCTCGCCGAGCTTCTCGCCGAGGGCTTCGCCGCAAAGGTACAAGGAACCGTGAAACTCATAATCCTGGTTCAGTTATAGCCGAAACGTAGGACAGATAAGGTAGTCAGGGAAGCCGATGCTGACTTGCAGGCGGAGGAAGAGTTCTACAATCGCAAGCATCATCAGCACCGGGACAGCCTATCTATTTGATACTGGTCGAGTTTTTCTCCCAAGGAAGAGTCATGCGTCAATATTGCATCAGCAAGCTGGACAATACCGAACAACTCAAAACCGGTATACTCCATTGCTGTCCACCTTCCTCCCTCGCAAACACGCCGCTGGGCCGCACACGCGCACTGACTAGCCGCCTCCGCCGCCGCTGCTGCACACTGGTGCTGTTGCTGCTGCGCAGGAAATGATGTCGGACGAGATCTACTCGGGTCGGAGCAGCAACTACTGGTACATCGACCTGAGGCACGCCGTGAACGTGATCCTCCTTCGCGTGTTCCAGATGAAGGAGATCCTCAGCCAGCGGCAGGAAGCGAAGGCCGCCCATCAGGCACGTGATAAAAACACCAGCTTGGAAATCTAGTGCAGTGCGGACCCTGTGAAGATTGTAGCACTTCTTGCTCACGCGAAAAAAGTTCCCGTGAAAGCGGATTCGTAGGGCCGTGGTGTCCGCCGCGCACGTGACTTTCACCGCATGTGGCGGTAAGCCCCCCCCGCTCCCCCACCTTTTTTTCTGCGTTTCTTTGCTGTATCAACAGATTGTGGCTGACGGTCTCGTGTGGTCGGTCTGTGTATTGGTTGACAAGTTTCCCCCCCTCTCGGATGCACAGAGGCTCTTACGTTTGGTATTTCTCTCTCTCTGCCATGACGGTAGACGGGATTTGGCGGGAGAGAAGTATGTATCACGCCAGCCCTTTCTAGCCAACAGAATTCCAATAAACGAGCCGCTACCCCCCACCCCCGTTTCTGTTTTTTCACTCAAACTTTGTTGTTCGGCCATACCATATTCTGTAGGTCCTGAACAACGATCTGACGCGCCCCAACGATATAGACTGCGACCATTGCACGCCCAACGATTTGAAGCTGCTCTGTCAAAGGCAAGAGAAGAGTCACGTGTGTAGCCATTTGTCTTCCCAACTTTACCGCATATTGTTTGCCTTTCTTTCGCTACGGTGGTGGCGGCACAGACGTACGTGTGCCCGAGGTGCCACGAGAAGTTCGAGGTGATGGACATCTACAAGCTCTCCAACGGCGACAGGTCGTTCTGCTGCAGCCACTGCTGCCCCAACGACGACCACAGCGGGTGCAAGAAGGGCAGCGGCTACACCCTGGAGGACTTTAACGACAAGAAGGGGCTCGACTCGGTGACCGCGCTGATAGGCCAGCTCAACGAGCAGCTGGGGGAATCGACCGATCCGTGAGTTGACGTCGCGCCCGGGGGGGGGGGGGGGGGGGGGGGNGGGGGGGGGGGGGGGGGGGGGGGGGGGGGGGGGGGGGGGGGGGGGGGCGGATGCATGTACCCGTGGGATTTTTGTTTTAACTGCTTGCTTCTGCGTTCTTTGTGGTCAGGCGGCAACGCGGCACAGTAGGTCTGTTGCCAGATTGGACTTTTATCCTCGTGTCTGTCCCCCTCCTCCTGGTTCCGTCTCTAGCCTCTGCATATATTCCTCCCCTTGAATCAATCCCGTGCCGGCGACGCCTTTCACCATCCCTCACCATGGTAGCGTTTTCTCTCCCGCGAGATGTGTTACCTTGCATTCCTTCGTCGATTCAACAACCTCCATCTCTGCCGCAGCCCCCCTCACCCCCATCCAAAAATCGATCCCCAACGCGTCAAGACAGAGCCGTACCACGAGAGAGCATCTTCGAGCTCGTGCACTCCCTACGAGATACTGTGGTGCCGAGCAACCTGCCGAGCCAGCTGAGGCAGAGGGGGATGGGGGGGCAGCAGCGGGGGGACGTGTCTAGCGCGCATGCGAGGTTTCAGGACGACTTCCACCACCGAGGGAGGGCGGCGGACAAGGCGGCGGCGGAGCGGGGTGCGGCGGGCGGCCGTGCTTCTTCCAGGTGAACGAACAGCGCAATCCCGAAAGCTTAAAGACATCTTGTCCGAAATTTCGATACTTTAATCAAGTGAACAATGTTATCGGAAAGAGTGATTTGTGTGGTTGTTCGTTGTGTTTTTTTTCTTTTGCTAGCATCAACTGGGCTTGCGGGATGATGAAAAAAAAAGCCATCAACATGCTCTCACCAAAGAGGCGTGTGTGCGTGTGTATTCTGCAATTATTAACAACATCGACCGTGCCAGCCGGCTGACCAATGAAAAGTGTGTGTTTTTTTTCAGGTTTTTGGCGTCGCATCGACCGCGCTTGACGGCTGGCGAGCCTTGTAGCGGGATTAAAACGTGAAGATGCTTGCTAATAGTCAATAAGGGTGTATGTGTGCGTGTGTTTCCTTCACTTTCAACACCAACCCCGCTAACCGGCTGACCGACGAAGTGACGAATGTGACGAATGTAATGGCGTCAGTTTCAGTGCGGCTAGAACAGAAAACTTTTTTTTGTAGGTAAACAAACTGGATGACGTGTAGAATCGGCTAAGTTGGGGTTAGGGGTAGGGTAAGGGTTAGGGTCTGCGTGCCCCCCTCCCTGGTCTTCTTTTGTAACAACCTTACCCTATTCGTGAGTACCATTTCTTTCTGTATGCGGGCCTGTGCGCGTGTCTGTTCACTTCGAGTTTGTTTCGGAGTTCACAGTCCAGCACCTCCTTATTTTAGCTTGTTTGCGTTACGCAACGCCCATGTCAACTAGCAGGCCTGTCCAGGTGCTTTACACGAAGAACTGGCGAGGGGAAGAGGTGGTGGTAGAAATAGAGCAGAGTGAAGACGAGGACGACGGGGACGAAGACTGGGACGCCGAAGGCGGAGAAGAAGAGGACGGAAACGGAGCCGGAGCCGGAGGAGGCTTGCTGTTGCCGTCCCGAGCGGCGCTCAAGCGCAAGGCCGCGGACGCGGCCGCAAAGGAGGAGGAGGCCGCCAAGCGCGCCAAGAAGGCCCTCCCGACCTTTCTCAAGGGGAGCGCCATTTCCGGCAACTACAACAACACGGCCGATAGCGAGGATGACGATTCCGAGTCTTCCAAGGACGACGCTAAGGCTGAGGCGGCGGCGGCGGCGCAGCATCACGCGCGACGGCTCGGGGTGGCGGCGGTGACCAGCGTGGCGGAGCGGGACGAGATGAAGAAGAGGCTAAGGCCGTGGACGGAGAGGATGAAGCAGGTCTGGCGACGGCAGCAGTCGGAAATGAGGCGGGAGGAGCAAGAGGCCGCTGCCGCCGCCGCCGGCGTCAACGGGGACGATGCTTGGTGGGAAAGCGACGATGAAGATGGTCCTGCGAAAAACGGCGGCGGTGGAAGGAAAGGGGCCCCGCAGGCGAGAACATCAGCCAGACTGCTAGGACTATCGGCGGGGGTTGGAGCGGGACAGAGATTCAGGGTCGGCGTCCGTTTCGTTCCGATAGAGGCGCTCACGGAAGAGGACATTGCGAAGATGTCGGCCGAAGACTACACGAGATTTTACAACGTGGTGGTGGGCGAAGGGGGTTGTTGAATGCAAACTCAGGGAGAGCCACGTCTAGTTTCGATTTTTGTTAAAACTTGCGTGCATATTTTTTGGTGTTGTTTTACGAGATTGGTTTGGGTTGTGTGTGGTGTGAGCGGCGACACCGTCGCAGTCGTTCTTTTGTGTGATTTTGTCCGGCTAATGCCCCTTTCGAGGACTTGGCCGAGCTCATGTGTCCCCGTGCTTTTTGTGTGCCAAAGGAAATTTGTGGTATTCTTTGTCGATACAGCGTGGTAGTAGTGTAGATGAAAGCCAGGACGAGGAACGCGCATGTTGCCGCCGAAGGCCGAATGCCGTCCTCAGCTGCCTCGACTTCAGCGTGGATAGATAGGTATTCTGTTTTGGCATCTGTAACCTCGTGCTCTCGCCCACTTGGAGTGGCGGCGAGGGTACCGATGCCAAGGTGTGTTCGCCGTAAACGTGACTTGTAGACTAGTGTGGTCTGGCGTGTTGTGGAACTGAGTAACAACCTGGACAACTCTGTTTCACCAAAATGCAGAGACACAATGACGCAGTCGCCCTGCGTTAGTCCTTTATGACGAGACTGCGCCTTGCGAGCCGTTTTACACTTTTACACAAGGGTTCATGCGCGCGCACGCTTACCGAAAACGAACATCATGGTACAAGCTCTCCTAGAGAGAGAAAAGGTGCCCGCAGTTTTCTGATTGGCCAACTTTTTTGAAAGGAGATTGGCACCTGTTAAGTCACCGAGTAGCAGCAACTCTCGACTCAAACACAACGCTCGACCCTATCTCCACTGACATGTCGCACTTCCCAACAGCTGATTCTTTGCTGGAGCATCACCCCCGGCCCCCTCCCCACGAACGAACCTGTATTGCACCCGAAATCGATTTATGTTCCAGTCCAAGCGCGACAGCCTACTATCGACTGCCTGCCCCACGCAGCATCGTGCCTATCCACGCCGCGTTGAGTACCACAGACATCTAGAAACTGCGCCCGAGCATGCCAAAAAAAGCTGCCCGCTTGCCCCCGGTTCAAGCACGCCTTGCGTACGGCAGAAGCCCGACCCCCCCCCTCCCGATTCGGTCTACTTGCCTTGTCACTGTCCGCCTTTACTGCCAGCAGAATCCCTGAAGACACATTCTCGCATCTGCTTGAAGACGAGCCGCACCGCAACTCAAAACAGGTCGGGCATCCACCTTCCGCCAACAAAAAAAAAAAAACTTCACCCCACCCACCCAAGTGCGAGCGTACTAAATACTGCTGTAGCAACACTGCCCTCCATCACCTTAAAAGCCACCGGAGCTCACGTAAGCAGCAACAGGTGCGTCTACTGCTGTTGGACCGTTAACAACCTCCAAGGCGACGATCATCCACAGCCAGCGATAAACACAGGCACACCCAACCCCACCTACCACCCGATGGCGTGATGGTGGCGACCCCGGGGATTCCGATGCCTCTGTAGACCGCGGGCAGCAAGGCGCACCGGAAATAAAGAAAAGACGAGACAGCCAGCCACACCCCCGATTGCCGTTGACACTTCCAAAAAAAACTTTCAAGTCGTCAAATACCGTGTTCTCTATCCGCGGCACTGCCGTCCTCTACACCAACCGCCCTCGTAGTTCTTGATTCATTCGAGATCGCCGGGGGCCTAGCCCCAAAAGGAAAGACTGCCAAAGGAGACAAGTAAAAACCCCGGTGTTGCATCCAACTGGTATGACCCCGGTTGGTGCGTCCAAACAAGCCGAAAGGCGTAAAACCGACTTCCAGGACAAACAGGAGCAACACACAGTAGCAGCGCTGCTGGGCTTGAGTGTCCCCTCCCTTGATTGGGGCCCATGCCAAAAAGCTGTCCGAGCAGCTTGAAAAAAAAAAAAAGAGCCCGAGAGAGCCTCCCTTTGGCACAGCAAAGCAGCTCGAGGCCGGGCCCAGAACCATCCCCGTCTCACGCAGTAGCCTACCCCCTGACTTTTCCCCTAGCGAGACTCCAATCATCCCCGCCGGGGTTTCAGCCTACGGCCCTTCACAATCCTCCGGCCCGCCTTCGGGTTCGTCGGGGCGGCCCCGGCCCCCACGCTAAACCCGCTGGTACCGGGGGCCGCGGCACCCGGCACCCCCGCCGCAAAACCTCCTCCCGCGGCCCCAAACCCTCCCCCCGGCGGGGCGACAACCCCCGTCGCCGCCGGCGCCGGCGCGCCAAATCCCTGGGCGGGGGCGCCGAACCCTCCGGTCGCTTGCGCCGGGGCACCGAAGGAGAACGCCGCGGCGGGGGGCGGGGGACCGGCAGCCGCACCGGCGGCGCCAAACAGCGCCCCCGCTGCCGGCTTCTGCCCAAAGCTGAAGGCAGCCGCGGGAGCGGCCGCAGCCGGGGCCGCGGCGCCCCCGAAGCCGGTCGCCCCGGCGGCGCCGAACGCCGAGGTGGCGGGAGACGGACCGCGCGGCGGCTGTTGCGCGACCCCGAAGCCCGCGGAGACGGCAGGCGAAGAAGCCCGCTTAGTCCCGCCGCCGCCGCCGCCGCCGCCCGCGGGAGCGCCGAACCCGCCGAAGCCGAAGCCCGTCGTCGCCGTCGAAGGCTTCGGGGCGGCGAGACAGGCAGCCGTCGGGGCGGGGCCGAGGCGGCTTGCGATTCCGCCCGGCCCGCCAGCGGCGGATGGGGCCGCCGGCGCTGCTGCGGCAGGGGCGGTGGTGGTGGCACCGAAAGAAAACGCAGGAACCCCCGGAGTCTTCGTAGTCGCCGCCCCCGTCGCGGCCGCTGGAGCAGCGCCGCCAAACACAGTCTTGGTCGGTGCAGCAGCAGCGGCACCCGCGCCGACGGCAGGCCTAGCGCCGAAGGTAAACGTCGAAGGCGTAGCAGCGGCGGCGCCCGGTGCCTGGGCAGCAGCCGGGGGGGCCGTGCCTGCAGCAGGGGCCGGAGCGGTGACGCCGAACGTGAAGTTTGCCGCCAGACCGGAGGCAGGAGCGGGAGCGGGAGTGGCGGCGGAAGACGACGGAGCAGCCACAGGAGCAGGAGCAGCAGCACCGAAGGTGAAGCCCGGCGTCGGAGCAGGGGCGGCCGCGGGGGTAGCCCCGTCAGTCCCGGCGGCTGCCCCGATCGTCTTCGCGGCGGTGGAGGTGGTGGAGGTGGTTGCCGACGTCGAGGCGGTCGCAGCAGTCGCAGCAGTCGCAGCAGTCGCAGCAGCAGCAGCGGCTGGGGCGGCACGGCCGAACGTAAACGCAGCGGTAGGTGCCGCAGGGGCTGCTGCTGCCGCCGCCGACGCTGACCCAGCCAAGGACGAACCCTTGGCCCCTCCGGCCGCGGCACCGAAAGAAAACGCGGGACCGGGGGCCGGGCTAGCGGCAGGCGCGGGCGCGGCGGCGGGTGCGGCGGGTGCGGCGGCGGGCGCGGTTGAAACGGAAGAGGGAGCCGTTTTCGCAGCTGCTGACGACACGCCGCCACCGCCTCCGCCGCCAAAGCTGAAAGCAGGTCCAGGAGAAGGCTTCGGGGCGGCGGCGGCAGTAGGAGCCGGGCTGCCCGGCGCCGCCGCGGCCGCGGCGGGGGTTGATGGTCCGAACGAGAAGGTTACCCTGGGCTTGCTGGGGGTGGGCCTGGCGAGCGAATACGAGCGTGTCGGGGGGTGTCGGCGGCGTCGTTGGGAGGAGAAACTGCGATGAGAACTAAATAGAGGATAATAGCTTTGACCGTACGACATCATACCACGCGGAGTTCGGGGCACTGCTGCTAGTGCTCCATGGTTTTGATGCGGAGATGTGGGGCAGGGTACCGACACGGAACAGGGATGGTAAGCACTACTTGGCCGTCCGGAGGGGAGTACGAGCGTCCTTGAACAGCCTTAACCGGGGTAGCTACTTCAGTTCTTCGAATCGTCGCAAACTACTCGTCCCTCGGACCTCGCGAAAACGCTACAAACACGCCAGCACATGACTACCAAAAAACACATGCTCACCGCGCTGAAGCAGGCGTGGCAGCAGCTGCCGTCGCGGCCGCCGCAGTAGTTGTTGCATCACTCGCAGTCTTGGCCGTCGCCGTTGCCGTCGCCGTTGCCGCCGCTCCAACCGTAGCGGCAGCAGTCCCAGGCACACCGGGGGAGGCCAAGCCCGCCGCCTCGAGCCCTGCGCGCACCGTGTACAGGGTCCTGCCCCCGCTGCAGGAAGGGGAGGCAGAGATAGCGAAGATAGAGCGGGGGTGGGTGGGGGGGGATAGGCGCAAAAACGATCCGGCTTAGAGGGCGGGCGAGGGTGAATGACAAGCCAAGCGTAGCAGTAATACTCTAGAAAGACATGACACACATTAAAATGCCACAGAGGCGTGGTGCCATTTGAAACAAGTGAGCCAACGGCGGGGGTCGAGGCAAGGCAGGCATGGCCCCCGAAGCTCTTGGATCCCTTGTACACCCCCCAAATGCCGGATGCGCACGTTGCGCACACCTACACCTTCTTAAGGGCTATGCCGTCGCCATCGCAAGGGAAGCGTGAGCGCGGCGACCGTCACAACGCTGTCCTGACACGGTGGGTAACAAACGCGTCATGTATCTGGTGCATCACCGGTGATTGGCGTGGACTAAATTGAATGCTGGGTCTTGTAATATTTCATGAGAGAGCTTCCTTCGGGCTCCCTGCTGGGCAAATAACAGCAACGAAACTTGCCTCTATCGGGTAGGGATCAGCTGGAAAAACATTGAGCACCCTTTAGGTGTCAGGTCGAAAACTAAAAGCAGCAGCAGCAGCAGCAGCAGCAGCAGCAGCAACAACAACAACAACGACAGAAACCAACGTAAGCACCGGGAGCAAAGCACCGACTCGAGATCAACTCACGGAAGAACAGCGGGAGGGTTCTTGAAGCTAGGCGTGCCAAAGTTTCTCGGTCTCCTGCACATGTCGCACGCCTTCAGGTCCATGTCGTAGACCCTGACGTAGCAGCCTTGGCACGTCCATCCCTTATTGAGAGGACCACAAAAACAACGGGGGGAAAAGAAAAAGAAAAAGAAAAAATGACAAAATCGTGAGGACAGCGGAGCAAAGGTTAGACGTCGCAAGAACTAGAAAAGAACCCACCGGCCGACACCGGCAGAGAGGAACGCGTCTGCAGCGGAAGAAGCAAAAAAACACAGAAATGACGGTTACAGAAGTGATGCTTGCGATTTGCGCTGCCTATATTGAGAGCCAGCCAGCCAGCCAGCGCCCCCGATGTAAGCAACGCGAGATCGTGGAGCAAGGGAGCACCCGCAACCAGCGATGGGGATACGGGAATAATAGAATAGTAGCCCCTATGCCAAAAACGAAAGACCTCACTCCTGTGTGCTGCACACGGCAACTTACAGCGAAGGCGCCACCGCTGCCCTTGCTCAGGAAGGTGTCGTTTCAACCGGGGAGCAACACCGCTGCCACCACCAACATCGTCACAAACCAAGAACCCGCAGAAAATCTCACGACACGGTCAAAAACTGGGATATCACCCACACACAAAAAAACAAGTCGCTGTCTAACCTTGGAAGCCGATTTGACGGGGGTGCCACCAAGCTTGGCACCGCCTCCCCCGCCTCCGCCTCCTCCAAGAGCCAGAGCCACCGGTCGTACTGACGTCGGCAGGCCGCCGCTGGGGTCGATCCTCCCGCCCGTGCCGCCGTGCAAGTAGGGGGACCGCGCGTGTCGCCCTCGGCGCCGCGCCCGCAGCCTCCTCTCCTCCTCCTGTTCCTTCTCCTTCTCCTTCTCCTTTTCCGCCGCCGGAGTGCCTTCTTTCTCTCCGCTCCTGCTGCCGCTGCCGCCGCCGTTGGCTCGTCCCCCGCTGGTTGCTGCTGCTGCGCCAGCCTTGTCAACGCCGCCGCCGCTGTTGTCGGCCCCGCCCTTTCCCCTGGTGGCGGGCGAAGCGGCTGGGCCGGCAGCAACGGGAGAAGAAGAAGCATTGGCGACTCTTTGCCGAGATTCGGCCGGGGACGGGCCGCTCTTGCCGTCGCCGGCGGACGTGGGGGTGCCGCTCGATGGATGGGCAACCCCCCCGCCCTCGCTGCTCGTCCGCGCGCGCTTGGGGCGCGGCTGCACGATGGCGAGGTCATCGGAAGAGTCGGAACCTCCAGCATCATCAGCCTTGTCCATATCCGCGCCCGTACCGGTGCCGTTCTTGCCATTCTCGCCGCCCGCCGCGTCCTTCGGCACCGCCGCCGCCGCCGCCGCCCCTGGGAGGTCTTCTCCCCTTTGTGGCCCCGACCCTTGGTCGTCGCTAGTCTTCCGCTTGCGCGATCCCGGCGCGGCCTTTGGGGAAGACTCCTCGGCGGGAGCGGGGGCAGCAGCCCTGGCCGCCCCCGCCCCTTTCTCGCCCGAAACCGCCGCCGCCTGGCGCTGCCTCGTCGCACTCTCGCCCCCGTTGCTCGCGACCACGGGTGCGTTGTCGCCGCCGCCGCCGGCACCGCCACCGTAGCTCTTGCGCGCAGCCCACCGGGAAGGCGGGAGTCTTGCCGGGGTGACGCCCACGCCGCCCGCCGCCGCGCGTGCGCCGTAACCGCTGGCGGGGTGCGGCACCGACAGCATGCGGGTCGGCAAGGGCTCTGCGTCGTCGTATTTCCTCCGCCTCAGAGCAAGGGCGTCGCGAGGGGGGCTCGGTCCCGGTAGAGTCAGCTGAGACGAGAAAGGGCGGCGGGGGGCGGACGGTGCGCGCGTTTTGTAAGCCGTTGATGGGCAGTGAGCGGGGGCCTGAGCCAATACATGTATTGCTTCAAAATCGCTATGTGCGATCCCGCAAGCGCTCGGCTGGGGAGGGACGGGGGGGGGGGGG
>CACKRE030004866.1:159376-169469 GCA_902602495.3 Ectocarpus sp. CCAP 1310/34 | reverse complement strand
CCCCCCCCCCCCCCCTAAACCTCCCCGGCCAGTTTGTCTCGCTCACCGCCCTCTTCCGTCTCGCTCCGCCTGCACCTGCGCCCTCTTTTGCGGCGTCAAGAGGTCGTCCGAATCCCCCCCACGCGCTGCCGCCCCTCCCGGGGGTGGTGGTGGGGGCATGGTCTCCCTCATCCCTGCTTGGCTGCCGCGACTAGCACCGTCGAGACGTCCCACGGTCCCACCCGCCGCCGCCCGCGCCGCCCCCACCGGGAGACCGAGAGGCCCCCTGGGGGCCGGGGCCAGGGGAGGCTGCATAAGGAAAATGGAAGAGCGCGTCGGTGCCGACGGCGCCAGGTCCGCGCCGGGCGGGAAAGCCGCGCGCCGGGCGACCGGCCTCAAAAGCGGCACTGCGAGGCCTTGCCTGCCGCGTTGCTGCTGCTGCTGGGCGCCGGCAGTCGGGGTCGCGGCAGCGGCGGCGGTGTTGGCGGCAACCCTTGCCTTGTACTTCTTCAGGCAGCGCTCCTTGAGGCCGTTGGCCTCCGGCGAGTTGAGCTGGCGCAGCAGGTACAGCGACTCCCAAGCGGACAGGTACGGCCCACGCGCCAGCGAGCGGTAGAGGTCCCTCCTCTCGGTCGCGGTTAGCGCAGCTCCTCCTCCTCCTCCCTCTTCATCATCATCACCGTCGTCGTCTTCCTCCTCCTCCTCCTCCTCCTCCTCCTCCTCCTCTTCCTCCTCTTCCTGCATATCGTTCGCTTCGAGGTGACCGTTTCTTGCTCTCGGCCCCTTCCCGCTCCTTTTTCTTTTCCCGTCTGCAGCGCGGCCTGCAATACCAGACGACCCCACGACGGCGGCGGCGCCGCCGCCGCCCCCGACGCCGACACCGCCAACAACGCCATCGGTAACGCGGCCAGAGCGCAAAGATCTCGCAACGCCGGTACCGCCATGCTCGTGGTGTGCTTCTCCTTCGTCGCCGCCTACTCGTCCGGCCGGGGCCGGGGACGCTGCCCCTAGCTTGTAGAACGGGGGAACCGGCGGCAGGCCAAGCTCTTCTGCCCCGCCGCCGCCGCCGCCGTCCCCTGCCGTGCTTCCGCGAAGCGACGTCGATCCGAGCCCGTCTCCCGAAGCCCGGCGAGCCGATGACGACAGCCGTAGAGAGGACGGTAGCTTGGAAATGGCGTTGCCCTTGGTACCCACCCCGGCCCCCCCTCTCCTCGTCTGGCGTCTGAGCCCTTCGCGCCTCTGGCCTACTCCGGGGCTGAAGAACGCCGCCTTCGTGAGGTTTGCACCGCCGTCGACTCCGCCGTGGCGAGAAGAAGGAGAAGGAGCAGAAGTGGCGGCGGCTGCACCGCGGCCGGGAGTTGAGGTTACAGCAGCAGCGCCAACGGGCGGGTCTGCCGCTGCTGCCGCCGGCGTCCCTTCATTCCCCTCCTCGGGCTCCCCGGCCGTGCTCTCTTCTCCGCGCGCCGCCGCTCCCGCCGCGGCTTCTAAATCGTTGTCTTCCGCCGCGGTGGAGGCGATGCGGGGAGGCGCCCGGGGTCTGCCTGGCGTCAAGAGGCCCACCGCGCGTCCGACGAGGCCGGTGACCCTGCGGTAGAGCCCGCGCGGCTGCTTGGCGGGCGGAGGCGCGACGTCGTTGTTGGCGGCGACATGGTGAGTACTAGCGCCGCGTTTGCCGCCGTTCGCCCCGTCTGATGCTTCGCCGCGCCGTCGCTTGCTCCCGGCCCTGGTCGTCATCGCTTCCGGAGCCTCTTCTGGCTGCTGGTGCTGCTGCCGGCGTAGCGGGCGCTTGCTCCTGCTGCTGCTGCTGCTGCTGCCGCCCCCGCCTCCGCCGTGGTCACCGCTGCGAACGGAGCCTCCCTCAGCCATGATTATGATGGAAAAGTGTTTAATGGGACTTGAAAAGGGGCTGCCTGTCGGAGATTCTCGCCAGTTCCGAGTGGTGCTAGATAAGTCCCGTGTGCCCGGAGCGTCTTCGAGTCTACGAAGGGGTTGCTGCCCTGTGTTTTGCCAGCAGAAGGAAAGAGAGGGGAAACCGTCAGGGACAAACCCCCCAACAGCAGGCAGGACGCCACGGCGGGGCAACTAAGAGAGCAAGGCTGGTGTTGTTCCCAAATACTGCTGCTGGACGGGCGAAACAAGCCGACACAGCATATTTTATAGTCAACACACGCTAGGAGACGTTAGCGTATGTTGCTCTGGACAGCAAGCACCAACAACCATCTGCCTTTTGATGCAGAGCGCACGCAAAGGGGCACAGAAGACCGCACATGCTGCCCTCGAATCTGCTCTACAGCATCGTTTCGCTCCGTGATTGCCACCCTTGCTCTTCCCTGTACTTTCCACACGCACTCAAGCACACCACCCGTTCCCTAAGTCCTTTCAAGACTCCCGCCCATACGACATCAGCCGGATCTACCGCTTACGCAATGATGCCGCCTATTCTCTGCTGTGCTGCACAGCAGTTGAAATTTATCGACGATCCCCCGCTCTCCCCAGATGTGGATGTCTGGGTCTCTACCTAAGCACCTGCCCGGAAACAAGCGAGACGCCTTGCCAAAGCGATCGGGGCACAACTCCATGAAGCAGGTACGCAAATTTTCAGCAACACAAGTCCTCATCCACGTACCTCGTTCGCTGTAGCAGAATAGACTCGCCGCGCACTGCTGTGCGTGTGGGTGGGCCTCGTTTTACTGCTCTCCGCCGCCGTATACCGTATGTTCTATAGGTGGGACCTCGCCCCACCCCCCTCGGATTTAGTGTTTGTGCATATCCGGCCCCATCCGGAAATACGGTGCCCCCAGTTTGGCATTGCCCGCTCACGCGCGGCTGAACCACAACACACCACTTACACATACATGTTACAACTGCCTGGGCTAACATGTTCACGACGCGGCGCCCTTCGCAGCAGCAGCAGCAGCAGCAGCAGCAGCAGCAGCAGCAGCAAAAAGACCAACAGCAGGAGCACAAGCTTCAGGATGAAACGCCCACGGAGTACTTCGACTTGAACGTCCTGAAAGGGTAAGCTAGCCGTAACGAAATTTACTGAACGTATCGGTTAGGGTTGGGCACCCTTTGGGACATTTGTGTAGGTCCAAACCAACGACCATCGACGAACAGCTCTCACGGCTGATGTATCAGCTGGCGTACTCTTATCTGTGGCGCGAGCTGGTATGGAGGTGGTGGCCCTTGTACACACGTGAGAGCCCTAGCTAGAGCTGCAGCAGCAGTGCCTTGTGGCCTACCAATGCCTACATGGGATTTGAAAGTTTAAGTTTTCAACATCTGGGAAAGCTGCTACTGGTGTACTGCAGACCCACCACCGTTGCTTGCTTCTACTATCTTATTAATGAGGAGTGCCGTGTGAGTGTTGTTGGTGAACTCTCTCTTTTTCTGTTGCACCCCGACAAACATGAAATTGCCCGCCTCGTTGTGTGAAACACAGCGCAGTTTCGTTCAACACCAAGCCGTTCAAGCACCGGGCGCTGGTTTGGATCGGCTTCAAGAAGGTCTTGCTATTCCCGTTCTGCTGGAGCTGGTGGTTGGCTCGGGTAAGCGAAGGTCTGCTGCACGTCGTGGGACGAAGTCTGCTGTGGTGTGATGTTGTAGCACGCCTGCTTTTGATCGCCCCCTCCCCCCACCGCAAACGATCGGGCAGAATCCAGCAGGGTCGGAATTCGTAGCAACAGAGCAACCAGTCAAGTGGAGCGTTTGTCGTGGTGAAGTTTCTGCACCACCGTAGATAGCAGTAGGATCTACTGCTGTTGGCGAGCTGGTGCGCATGCATCATGCCGAACGCTTCAAATATTACTTCTTTTTTTTATTTGCAAGAAAATTGGGGACCACGGTCTGTGTTCGCGCATGCAAAACCCACCGTCGCCCGCGATCACCGCAACCGGGAGAGTTTGTTCTGGTTTCTACTGAGTGTAGTGCGGGTCAACACCGAGTAGCCCCACGACTGGAGTTTAATACGTTCACCAGCGACGGCATCCACGACGCCCTCGCTTGCGTTACTACACGCCGCGTTGTTCGTACATCTCGGCCGAAAAAAACTCTGAGCGGGTTACTCTTTTGGTCAACACATTTCCTTGAACACAAAATCAGAGTGAGATCCCATTCGAGACAGTAGACGAGGCGGACAGATGGCACCAGGATGCGAACCATCTTCATTTTTTTTTTTGTGTATTCGTGCACATTTTAGATGTCCGACAGGTGGCGCATCACTCCACGCCGGAAATACCGCAAAAAAGTAGAATACACGTATCAATCGCTTCGTTTTACAGCAGAAGTGGGCCCGTCAACAACGTTTTTGGAATGAGGCCGGGTGGCCCTCCTGGATATACATCTCTCCGTGCGGTGAAATTGCTGGGCACAAGACCGAATCATCGTGTACTTTGAATAGCGCCGGTCCCTCTGTTTGGCCCCGGTCGATTGGCCGGGCGCATGCCAGCGTTGTTGAGGGGGGCCAGTATGTAATAGATTCGTACTGCTGCTGTAGCTCTTCCAAGGCACCCCGGCATGATGTCTTCGATATGGGAGATGCTGTCAGCATCCTTGCTTGTGGCGCGGCGGTGTTGTATGCACGCACCCCGGTTGCTATTTCCCCGACCGGTGTCGTCTCACCGCCCCCAAGTATTGTTACCTGTGTATGATATCTTCCAAGCTGACGGACGTTGCGGTGTACGCAAGGCTTAATATTGTACGCAAAGCTACAATGTTGTTGTTGTTGTTGTTGTTGTTTTCACATTAAAACCGTTCCGGTCTCCGCTCGTACCCTCTAGTCAAATGTCCATGCCGGTCCAACTGACGCGAACGCCTTCCGTGGTCACATGCAGGACGAAATAACGAATAAACGATGAGGTTTCCTTTGGGGTACCAATACACAACGAATGGTATCACCTACTTGTTCTCTACCGCATTCGTTTCGAGGCACGCAGCAGCTTACTGAGTTTTACTCGCGTAAGGTGGGGTAGGTTGCGACTTGTATCTCGCAACTTATCGTGCGATGAAATGAAAACGTCGTGAGATTCCGCGTGAACCGCGACGATACACATGTACCACATGCGTAAGGAGTGGCTCTCCGCTGACACCGGCAGCACTTGTTAAGGGTAAAGGTGTGCCCATGCATATCTCTTTCGGCAGGTACAAAAACAGCTCAAGTTGGGTTTGGGGGTCGGTGACTCCGTACCACCGGGAACGATGTGTCAAAGTCTTCGGTGTTTTGTGTTAGGAAGAACCTGTTGGGTACTGGAGCTAGGTAGGCATTTGAGTTTGCTTGGGGCTGGTCTTGAGCGGAATTGTGGACCCAGGCTCGACGCACAGACCAAGAGTTTGAGCGGAACCACCGATCCACAGAACTCTGGGAGTAACATTGTTGCGGGCCCTTACCCGCTTCGTAAGTAGGACAACCGAAGCTAGAGTTGGAGGTGAGTATGCGGCACAACCCCAAGTAGACTGTGATACAGGTTGCACTAATGTACAGGTGTACGGAAATGGGGCCACCGCCAGCGAGCCCTTTGAAAGCTGCGCGGGCCGGGAACAACCAAAAGCACATACTCGGAGGGTGGGGTGCAAAACCACAGAAAACGGAGGGCACATGCTCTGCGGTTTTACACATCCTTGCGGCCTAGCTGCTCCTACGTTTCGCGCTGCTGTGGGTCAGCATCACAACGAGGACATACTAATATTTTGCTCAAGGGTTGGCTGTGGAGCCCGTTGTGTGTGGTGTGCGAGTGTGAAGACTCTCAAAGAGTGCTGCATAGCAACGTGGCAAAGAATGTGGCAACTGCAGCAGTCGTGCAGTCTCCCGAAAATATTCACAAGATCGAAAGACTATCCGTTATATGTACTCGGAGTGGGAGTATATGATACAACCACAGAATAGTCTGTTAAGGGCATGTGTTAAAAGTATTTTCAGTTAGTGGACGGCAACGTGCTGTAGTCTTTTGTCATCTTGCCACGAGTAGACCGACTTTTGGGAGCTCTGGGTTGTACGGTTCGCCTAAATCAGGGCTTGATTTTTTATTTTTCCGAATACAGTAGAGGTCCCTGTTAGTGCCGGTTGAATAGTGCCGGTTGTCGGTATAGTGCCGGTGTTTTCGGCTCGCAAACACTGGAATACCAAGTCTTTCTGTACTTTTGAGTATTGCTGGTGCCCGGTATAGTGCCGGTGAAATTTGTTGCGCACACCCGGACACTAAACAGCGACCTCTACTGTTATGCATGTGACCCAACGAATCCATCTCTACCTAAGAAAAGAGTCTTAAAGATCGATTAGCAATGAATCCATAAAGTCAGCGAAGGCTACCTGTATTTCCACGATTTCCCGAGCAGCACACAGCGATATCTCCCCTGTGGTTAACACGGGCTCAACAAGACTGTTTGGTCGCCATCTTGTGCATCGCTCTGTATGTTATGCTGGGAACGTGTAGAAGGAAGGTGCCGAGTAGTTCGTCCGTCAGGTGTGCTGGTGGTGGCACCCTGAAGAATAGCACAGCACACACACGGTAAAATATTTTACTCCGTGTTTTCCGCTCGTGGATCCTGGGCTGGCGGCGCGTGTTTTTGGCGTGACGGTGTCAGCATATATGCGTAGGCGAGCTTCAGCTGAGAGATTGAAATAGATGCCGCCCTGTGTCAGTCATCACGTGAACCAGCAGTTAGGAGCGGAGCGGTACGGTCGCTACCGCTTTGTATAGCCGTCCTTCTTCAAGTCCTGTCGGAGATGTCTACACGTGCGCAACGGCTGGATCCGAAACGCCGGCTTCTCCGCAAACCAAGAGAGGAGAAACGGGCAGCTAAAACACAACTACCGCAGTCTTTTCCTCGTCCCGTCTTTTTGCGCGTACACGGTTTGTTGGCTCTTTCGGGGGCAGACGATATTTTTCGGCAGCGGCGTGTTCGAAATAGACTGTGTGTGTGAAGGATGAAGGATAACAAGTGTGACTATTGGGTCATATTGATGAAATAGAAAATAAAAAAGGAAGGTTTGATTACATCATCTTCGCATGTATACTTCAAATGTTAGACCGCTGTTCTGACCCGGAGTTCAGCTTGCAGGAAAACTGCAGCTGATTTAAACAACAGCAGTGCGGTCTTGCCATCATTTTCACCCAATCAAACCGGAAGTTCTTGTGGATCTTTTCATTTCAACTCTTCCTCTGGGTGCACAAGTCCAATGAAGGCCGGCCCTTCAGGCTACACACTGAACGATCAGTGCCTTTACCGGCCACGCCTTGGACGGAAACAGACCTGGTAAAGTCATTTTTATTTTTGTCTACTGCCACTGTGACAGGGTGGCCGTAACCGCTGCCGCTTCGTCTAATCCCCGACCCAACGTGCCCTGACCTCTGCACCAAGCAGACAGACGCCTAGCCGCCCACCTCAATCTCTATCTTTGTTCCTCTTTGACGTGTCCTCGATATTGTGCAAGCTATATCCTTCGTGCTTGTTCTTCTTTTGAAAGGGCAATATGAAGCTAAGCGACACAGCGTTCACATTTTCAAAAATGGCATACCATGTACCTTACTACTTTCGTGATGTATACTCATGATGGCCACCGTCCTGTTTCCAACGGCCGCGTTGTCCATCCCTTTTCTGCCTGCACCTCCTGCGCGTATCTCTGGCCGGGCCGTGGCCGGTCTTTCCGTTGCGGGACAAAAACAACCACAACGGCAACAAATATCGCAGATCCCTCGGCTGCAGTTTTTCCTGGGATGCACCCTCTACGTGCTGCACAACGCGTGCGCGTGGCTCTACGTCCGGGGCTGCCTACCGCCGGCGCAGTGGACGCTGCAGCAGCAGCAGCAGCCATCCTGGGGAGGGCTCGGCGCAGAAGGAGGCAACCACGTCATGCACGTTGAGGTAAGCTGGTGCCCGTGCTGCTGTAGTTGTGTTGGTGTTTTGTTCCTTTTTGTATATATATATCCACAGCAGTCGAGGTGCTTTGTTTGTTTTGACGGCGATATGCGGAAGGTGCTGTTGCTTTCTCACGTTTTTACAAGGAGGGAGCGGACCACACCCTCATCCTTATACAGCAGTAACCCTCGCCCAAGTCGTATGGTGCGTTGATGGCCTTACGTTGCGCGGTACAAACAAAACCTTTGGCTGTGTTTTTTATTTCCATTATTGTCTCGCCTTTTTTTGGCAGATCCTGCTGCCGTACGTGATCGGATTCCTGTTCGGCATCGGCTACGGCTCCGTCGTGGCCGCCGGGGGCTGGGAAGCACTGCGCGAGCCCGCCGACCCGGGCGGCGCCGCCGGGGCCACCGGCGGTGGCGGTGGCGGTGGCAGTGGCAGTGGCAGTGGCAGTGGCAGTGGCGGTGAAGCCCCCGGCAGCGGTAGCGGCGGCGGCGGAGAGGCGACGAACATTTCGTTCGCGGCGCAGGTTTGCGCCTGGGACAGCCGCGCGGAGGAAGAGGCGCAGGCCGCCGGCGACGGCGAGGAGGACGATGACGACGACTTCGATTCGTCGTCGGGACCCGGCAGCGACAACGACGACTCGGGCGACGCGGGGGATAACCACCCCGGCGGTGGTGGTGAAAGAAGAGCGGCGGCGGCGGCGGCGGCGGCAGCGGCAGCTTCGCCTTCGAAGGAGGGGGCGGGTACCACGGCGCGCGGCGGGCGGGTGACACGCTCTCGGGCTCACAACATCGGATTCAAAGAAGTCGCCGACAGTGGCGGCGGTGAGAACACCGCAGGAGGAGGCGGTGCTAGCGGCAGCGCCCCCGCCGCGCTTGACCCCGTCGGAGACCCCGCTCGAACGTCGAGACCGGTGACGTGCGACAAGCCCGGGCGTTCCACCGAAGGCTCCGGCGGCACCGCCACGACCTCGTCTTCCGGAGGGGGGGAGGGTGGCGGTAGCGGCAGCGGCGGCGGCGGGAGCGGGGTCGGTGGGAGCGGGGAGCCTCTCCGGCGGCTGAGTCTGGTCCACCAGCCGACGCGATTCGACGGCACGGAGGCGGAGGACGACGAGGACGACGAGGAGGACGGCTACGGCTGGGGGCAGCAGGTGGTGGTGAAGCCGGTGAAGGTGTCGCTGTGGGACAAGCGTGGGCTGAGGTCGAAGGCGCTGCTGTCCCTCAACCAGCTCCGCGCGTGCATCATCGAGCGCGCCGAGAGCACTCCGCAGAAGGCCACCTACCACCGCGCGGCGAAGCTGGTGAGAGACTTCGAGAAGGAAGAGAAGCTGTTTGTATTTTCTGAAGCAGTAGCGACGGCAACTTTGTCCTGTCGATGACTGGGCACCGGTAGAGCATACGTTTCAAGTTTCGGTCGCTACTTGAGTGCTCCCGCGCTCCTACGCTACAGGGCGGGGAGGGGCTGGCGAGAAGCGATGGCTGCTGCCGCTGCTGCTGCTACTGTAGTTTGTGTTCGGTACCACCTCGCGGAGGACCACGGTGCTTCGATTTCGGGCCCAGTCTCAAGGCTATCCACGCCGTGCATCAGAGGGTTGTTAGTCGAGCTTAGACTAACTGCTGTCTTGCTGTCTAGAACAGCGGTGAGGAGCGACCCCATCAAGAGAACGGGCGTTGGACACGGTCCACCTTTGCCCGGCTACTACCGCTATCTCTGGTGTTTTCTCCCACTTCCTCAATGATATTCCTTTGTGTCGTCGGTGTCGTCCCACAATGCGACCAAAGGTGATCTGCGTCCTAACGTTTTTTGCCCTCCCCCCCCTGCCTTTTTTCTTCCTGTCGTTATGCGCCTTCTTTTTTATCTCCCTCCCCCCTGGACCCACGTCCCCNAATTCACTTCGTGAACTCGGCAACCAGGTTACCGTTTTTTTTTTTTACCTCCGTTTTTTTTTTTGCGGTAACCATAATGGTCTTCGAGTAGATCATGTTGTGCGGGGTGGAGAACCCTCGCTCCGCGCAACGGGGATGATCGCACCACGTTGTGTTAAAATGGTCAAGAACCCTCGAGGCAGTTACACAGTGCTTACAACTGTCTCTGGAAGTGAAGCACCAGAAAATAAATTAATTCATACGCAGCTGTCATCCGTACGCAAGGAAGTAAGCACAAGATGCCGAAAACCCTTAGCAGGATGCAGCGCACCCTTCATGCGACTCGCCGAATATCTCACGGCGCTTCGCGCTTGGTGATGTGAGAGCCTGGT
>CACKRE030004866.1:126628-145437 GCA_902602495.3 Ectocarpus sp. CCAP 1310/34 | reverse complement strand
CGGTAACCTGGTTGCCGAGTTCACGAAGTGAATTGGCTTGTTTTACAACGTCGTTGCCAAGCGACGAAACCCAATCCCGATGGCAAACACCGGGGGGGGCGGCTTGTTTTACAACGTCGTTGCCAAGCGACGAAAACCCAACCCCGATGGTAAATACCGGGGGGGGGGAGTGATGGGGGGGGGCTCATTCCCGTGTAGGTGTTGTCTGTCCCAGCAAGTGCACAGGAAAAAGTGATGGTGGATGTCTGTGCTCTGGGACGGTTGTTTCGGTTGCTGTTCTTCTTTTACGCGGATGGGTGTGTCATTGGTCGTCTCTCTGTTAAGTTTTACTACCAACCGTGTGGATGCATGTTTGACAACACCGAAAGATGCAGTGTACTGTGTACTGTCTTTGTCGAACCGTCTCGCTGGGTCGGCGCGAAATACGTTCGTGTGGCGTCGACGTCAGAGGGTGGTTTGGTCGGGCTACAGCAGTAGCCTGATCGTGTTCGTGCGGAACGCCGCTGGCGGTACCCGTGTGCCTTCCCCACCCCCAAGAAACACTCCTCGTTTCTTGTTAAGTGCCTCTCCAAGAGAATGGATGGTCTCCTTCGTGGTCTTTTCGCTCCCTCGTTGTGATCCGTTCAACTTGTGCTCAGGTTCTGATGTGCTGGAAAATTGTTGTAAACGACAGTGAGGAATACTGCGATAAGCTCTACGGTATGTTTCTACATTGGATATCGTCATCGTTTTTTTTCTTCTTGATGGCTCCACAACCAGGAGGGTGCGAAAACAGAAACCCATACAAAGTCTCGGGGAAGCTCTCGACAGACTAAAATCCAAGAACAAACCTGGAGGGTGTGAACACAAACCTAATCAACGTCTCGGGAAAGCATTCGACATACCATAACTTTCCGAACCAACCCTTTTCTCGTCCACTGGTGGTGCTGCCGTCCTGGCCATGGGGCAGCAAAGGTTTGAAAGCCGTCAATACCCTTGTGCGAACCTTCGCATCCTTACGGTACACGCATCAGATCCGAAAATCAAGCATGGTCGACCCTTTGTTTTTTTTTCTGTACTTCTCGCCAAATAACCACAATCATTCGCGAGGACCTACTTTATATGACCAACAGGCGACAACACCAAACGCGACAATTTCCTGCCTAGAAAATAATATGTCTCATCGAGCGCAGCAAAAGAACCCAGTTGTTGAAGCGCCCTACACGTGGTTTGAACGGCTGGCTCCACACTATTATCTGATACGCTCTTGATGAAGACGTGGTCAGCCTCCACTCGAAGTGTCGGTAGCAGCTCTACGCCAGCCATTGGTTTTAATAACGTGCAGTATGACAGCCAATGTTCTCGGTGGCAAGCCGCTTGCTTCACTAAGCAAAAGGCAATAACGCCTTCTCTATCATTTATTATCCAGGATGGACGGGGACACACATATACTGCCCCTGTTCTTGGCGGTTGCTCCTGCATATCGGGCCAAGATTCTGTTGGACGTTGAGGTGCGCTTACTGGCGTCTGTTCTACAGACTAGACTTTTTACGTAAATTTCTATTCAAACGAAAACCCGATTTATATACCACCCCCCAGACTCGCACGCACATATAGCCCCTGAAGAGTTTTTTACAGAAAAATTCTACTGGTTCGGATCACCTGATATCGTAGTTCCAGTCATCGAACCCCCCTTGCGTAGTTGCATGCACCTCCTACTTGTGTTTCTCACCGCCGAATACAACAAGGCCGAGCTGAAGCGCGGAAACGGGTAACACGCCACAACACTCGCATCCTCCCCTAATTCCAGCGGACCACGTGTTGCCGCTGGCCCGCACGCTCGCACGTTTCATTGGTTTACTCAATCGCACGCAACAACAATTTCAGCGGGACGATTTCTAACCCACCGAACCTCTTGGCGACGCCGTGCGTGGTAAAAAAGCCGAGCGGTGCTCTCTCGTCCTCCTCGACGTGATGGCGTGGTTACCACCACAGCGATGCCGCCGGTGTGCCCGTTCCCCCGCCTACATCGCCCCTCCCGCTGAACAACCTCTGCTGCATGAGGCCGAAGCGCACCGGAAGGACCGGCGAAGTAGGCGCTCCTTCTTCTTGGTCTGTCGCTTCGCGGCGCTCTTCCTCCGCCATTGCCGCTGACTTGTTATTGCCAGGTTCGGTGCTGGCGTCTTCCCCGCGAGTGGATGGTGCAAAAGAAACCCGCCTTCGAGTGCTGGTGCTGCTAGCGCGACTACTACTGTTGTTGCCGTTGGCCGAGGAGGGGACGGAGACGACGCCGCTTCTTTTTGACGTGTCTCGAGATAGCTCCTTTCGACGCCGCCAATAGGGCATGAGCGGGGCACGCCCTTCGTTGGATGTACGCGCATGACGGTTGTTGACACCATCGTCGCCGTTGTCGAAGTCCCTGGCTCCTCCTACCCCTCCCGTTGACGACCCTGATGGTGGTGAACGTTGACTCCGCGTGCAAGGGCTGCTGCTTCTGGTGCTGTCTCTTCCTCTTCCCCCCACTCGCAACAGCATCTGGACGGGATTATCAAGGACGGACTCTGAAAAGGGGGCTTTGAGGCAGGAAGGCCTCTCAGCGGTCTTCTTTTGTCGGACTTGACTATTGCCTCCATCGCCGCTATTCCCAGCCCCAGCCCCTGCCGCAAAGACTTGTCGAGAGCGCACCGTTTTGAGCTGGTCGACGCCCGATTCCGAGAACGGTGCCGCTGCCACAGGGGAGGCGGTGGTGTGCTGCAGCTGCTCCGCCTCAGCGTGGCATTGATGGAGACCACAATCTCCGTCTTTTTCGCACTCTTTGAGCGCTTCGAGTAAGACCGGCGACACGCCAGGCACGAGCGCAGACTTTGCGTGCCACGCCGTCGTCGGGCGGGGTGGAAGAGGAAGGCCCGAAATGGCGGCGGCGGTGGCAGCGGCGGCGGTGGCGGCTGAGCCTGCGGCCGGGTCCTTGTGACGCGGAGTTGTGCCCTTGAACCCGGGCAGCGCGGAATAGGCTGTCGACGGGGGCAACCGTTCGCCCGGGGGAGGGAGCGCCGGCGTGAAGAGGGATGGACCTATCGCAGGCGACGACGACGGCTGCGCCGGCGGCGACGAAGACCACAGTGCCGGTGGCAGCGAAGACGACGACGATCCCTTTCTCTTCCCTCGTCGTCTCCCTTCCTCATTACCAGAACAGCTCCTTCTCGAGCCCGTTTTGTTTCGGCGACCCTCATCCCCGCAGCCAACCGAGAACGGTCGCGGCGCGGAGGCTCCGTCTCCCACATCGAAACCACCGACGTCCTTGAGCTCGCCCTCGTTTATGTTGGCGTTTCTTTTGGCGCCGGCGGTGCGGTTCTTTCCTCCTCCCGCTGCACGGCGAAGGCGATTGTTGCCGCCCTCGGCGTCGGCCACCGTCGCAGCTGCCACAGCGGCGGCGGCGGCGGCGGCGGCGGGTTTGAACCTTCTGGTCGAACCGAGCTTGCAGTGCGTGCCTCCGGTGGCCTCCAACTTCTTGCGGAGGGCCTCCCGGAAAGCGCCTCCGCTGCACTCCGGGACGGATTGCTCGACGAAGCCTCCGACCAGGGTCCTCGCCGAGACCGCCGAGCCACGCCGCCGGCAGTTGTCGTCGGAGTCTGGAGGTGGAGCTTCGGAGGAACGGTGGCCGTCACCGGGGCCATGGGCGTGGATACCGCCGTTCCGTTCCTGCTGCCCTTGCCGTCCTCCCAAACGACCCGAGGCGTCGCCGAATGCAGCGTCGCCGCCGGGAGCAGTCCACGCAGTGCTTCTACTGACGACATCGGTGTTATTCTGCACAATAGTCCCTACCGCCGCCGCCGCCGCCGCCGCCGCCGCAGCAGCAGCAGCAGTGGCAGCAGCAGCAGTCCTTCCTTCGCCAGTCAGCAAGAGGGACGGCCGCGGCGGAAACGGTGCCATCGGTGGTGGATTGCCGGGAGAGGCACTCGCCGCGAGCAATCCGAGACGCTGATCGCCACGGCAATCGTCATCGGAGCGAGTGGCACGGGGCCGGGGGCTTGACATGGACGCTGACGAGTCGGCGGGCAGAAGTGGGTGCCCGGCAAGGGCAGGGGTAGTAGTAATGATGTTTCCCCCCTTCCCGGTGACCGTTGCGCCTCCGGTGCCTTGCACGCTTCCGCTTGTGGTGGCGGTGGCGGTCGACAACACCTCGCTCGCGGCGTCGACGGCCGCGTCGTAGAAGCGCTTGAGCTCCTTCAAAGACGCGGCCTTCCTCTTTTTGGTGCCGCCGGCCGTATCTGCCTCCGAGTCTTTGCCCCGCCTTTTGCGGAACGGCGGATTCTGGCCGGCGTTCACCTCCCGGTTAATCCGTCGGACGTTGCGTCGCATAAACGAATACCTGGCAAAGGTCGACGCAGATTTATCGCTGCTGTCACTATATGTTGTGGTGGGTACTGTTGTCAAGACGCTCTGCCGAAACTATCGCTACAGTTGTTGCAGCTAGCTTCGGGTGTAGGGCTTCGGTGATTTAGACGTGCTTTCGTTTCTTGTAAGCTGGCGTAGGGACGTTTCTTCACACTTTGCAATACCCGACGAACACGCCATGTTTCTTGTTGTAACGCATAAGGAATTTTATTATGTCGCAAGCTTATCTTCTCTTTCGAAGCCTCGGACGCTGCCACTAACATACTGCTTGGAAATCGGACCTGTTCTTCGATTTTCCCAAGACGTGTGTGGTGACCAGTGATGATCCGAAAAATTCCTCGGAACCAGCATGACAGCTGCGCCTCTCCGCGCCATACTCACCAATGATTCTTGACTTGGTTGTCCGTTCGTCCAGGTAGATGCTTGGCGATCTCGGCCCAGCGGTTCCCTAGCTCTCGGTGCTGCTTGCTCAGGATGAACTCTTCCTCCTCCGACCACTCGCACTTACGAATAGTAGGATCTGTGTCGAAAAAGAAAAACAAGAGTTGCATATTCCTGACGCATTTGGGGGTGGATGTGGTTTGGCACACGTCATGCAAAGAAAACTTACCATCCTACGCAGCACTGGGTCAAGAGAGAGGAAAGTACTCGAGACATACCCACACAGTTGACGACCATGGTACTATCCTATACGAGTTATCTCATCATGTGTCAATAGGAAATCAAGGAATAGCTTGGCTTTCTCATGCCCTCTCACCTCTCTCACTGTTTTAACCACTCTTGCAGTCTCTCTTTGTAAATAAGTTGCATTCCGATATGGCACATACACGACACGCCTTTTTCATTGCTGAGTCCGTGAGCACGGTCGGTCGACGATGCGAATAAAAACGACCGCCCACGCCTCCAAACGTTTGAGCCCGGTAGCTGGACCATATCGTTCAACCTCCTCTGCGCCCCCCCCGTGCTCGTGGAGTTTAATGAGCACAAAAACGACGCGCGTGCTTCTTATTCTCCTGCTAGACGTGACCGACGAGCCGATTGGCGCGGTCGATCCAAGCTGAAGACGTACAGACCTAAATGGTTGTGCCAGCGCTCCCAGCACTGCTTCCCCGATCTGCCCTGGTTGTTGTTGTATTCCAGCGCTAGATTCTCGGCTATCAGGGTCCAGCCAGAGGTGCCGAACTTCTCCACAAGCCTGCGGACTGCGTCATCTTCCTCGGCGCTCCATATCTGTCTGTTTGATATGAAATTGCGTGCCCCACGGCCACTTGCAGAGGGAGCAAGCGGGAGAGACAAACCGGCACGCAGAGATAGAGACAGAGAGAAGCACAGAGAAGCACAGACAGTTACAGCGACAGAAACAAAACACAGAGACGAAAACAGAGACAGACACAGAGACAGAGACAGAGACAGAGACGACAGAGACAGGGACAAGGATAAATGATGAAAGTCTTTTAGGCGTTGGTCCACACTGTACTACTGAGCCACCGCCCACTCGTGTGGGCTAAAGAAGCCTTGTTCCGGAGGCTCCAAGGGTCCGTGGCACACCCACACGACAAAGGCATTTCAACCTGAGGTATAATATTTGTATCATCCCAGGAGAGATGAAAGGAGTACACTGCGTCATGCGATTATCAGATCCTAGCGGGGCTCCGAGAGAGATGCGTCGGTGTACGCGTGTGTTCAGTACGTGACTGGTGACTGGTGCCGTGGTCTGACACGACTTACGACTGCTGCAGCAGCCTTTTTGTGAGCGCTATGTATGTATAACGGCGTTGTTCCGTGGCGAAAATACACACGAACGTTATACTTTTCACAAGTAATGCGGGGAAACAAAAAATTTGCGTACGTGCCGTGTACACTGGTATAGACTAGTCTAACACAGCACCAGACAGCTACAACTATTTTTTGTATGAGCTGTATGATCGGGACCCATCAGAATCTGAGCGTTGAGGCTCAGGCTGTCTTGCACACACACACACATTCGTGGTGTATCTTTAAAAGGGTAGGGACGTATCCAGTCTCACCTCTGCTTTCCAGCTACCTTTTCTTCTGCCGGAGGCAGAGGCAGCCGTGGCAGAATGCGCGAAAATTCTCGCTCGCTCATGTCAGTTTGATTAGACCTCAAGTTAGGTGCAGCAGCCTAGACCACAGCAGTACCCTTTTGGCCAACGCCTGCATACCTCGACCGAGCAGTCTGGTCGAGGGTTGGTCAAGGATGAGTTTTGTGAGTAGACTACCCAAAGTATTTCAAACTTTAGCTTTAAATCCCTGTGGGACACAGCAGCACTATTTGGCCTCTCATGAGAGCCGCGTATAAAACGTGCGGCGAAATTAATTACGTGAAAATGCGGGGCAATTAATACCGAAACTACCCGAAACGCTCGGCGAACCGGCAGCTCGGTGGACGTGGCACGTGACACATGAGGCGGTACGAAGGAGAGATGACGGAAGGAGAGATGACGTGGTAGAGATCAAAGAGATTCACAGATAGACCCAAGGCTGCTTGTACATATGAATATGCCGATGTGCCTTTCGGATTATGCGATCGTCACACCTTTGAAGTGCGTATGTATGTCGTCTCCGCGCGACCAGAGAACTTGCAACAGCGGCATACCTGGGTATGCTGTATGTAGCGGCTGTAGGCGGGTTCCGAGCTAAAGACGCCAGCCCGTTCCTACCCGCGGAAAAAAAAAATGACTTCGTAGATCGCCTTGAAACGGCTACAAAAGATGTTTTAAAAAATGATTCACTGACGCTATGGATTCATTTCTAATCTGTCTTGGACTCTTTCAGAGATGGATTCGTTGTGTTACAGACTACAAATATAATTGACCTCGCGGCTGACACACATCGTCTTCTCTGCTGATCGCTGTGTATCCAGGTGGGTGATTTCTACGTGTTGTATCTTTCGCCGTACTCCGTAACATGTCCACACCACTGCTCCACACGGAGAGACCAACTGCCACTCGCTGCTACTGCTGACCTTCATGACGGATGCTCTACAACGGGATTACGACATGGTGGCGACAAGAGGTCTCGGCGAACCGCTCTGAGGAACACCAGGGAAGTTGACAACAATCGCCACATTGGATGTATATCATTTGAACACTTTCCGTGCTCTACTGATGCTGATTACCAACACCAAACATGACAAGAAACCAGCTAACACGATACAAACTGAACGCTATGCCCTACCTACCATGCACCAGGTGTTCCATTCTCTTCTACTGTAAGCATCATTGATACGCTACCCCAAAGGGTCAAATAGTTTTTTTTGTAAATTCAAAAAACGGCGGGAAACACCTGCTGCCCGTGAAATTCAAAAATCTCTAGGTTTGAAAAACGAGTGATGTACTGCTGTAGCCTTCTTTCCATCTTCCATGATTTTTACATCAATATTATATATTTCTCCTTAAATTCCTAAAACCAGCAAGCTGTCAATAGACACTGCGCCGTGTCCCCTGTGAAGGTTACATCTTACAGTACACGACGCTACGGTGGGATTCTCCCCGATATTTTGTCGTTGACCCAGTAGAGAACTACAGGGGATGTATTGTAAAATGTAGATTTACCTATACAGATGTTTTTGTACTTAGCACCAGCTGGCATCACTGATTAATCATCAGTGTATAGACGTATAAAGACTCGGAATAAGTCCAGTACCCAGTCGGTTTTCCTCCACTTACTGAAAAGACTCCACCACATCCCGTTCGACTGTGGGTATATCTCGAATGGGTAGTCTTTCTGTACGTATATATATTTCTCCTTAATATATATCTCCTTCGGCCTGAACTTGGCCACTAGTTGTTATTGCTCCGCATTCTTGGTGTTCTAGCTCTGAGAACTCGGCGGAAAACGCTTCCCCTCTTGGTCGAGTTAGGGAGGGCAGAGCCACTTAGAAAGTTGTTCAGACAAAAAGCAGTGGTGGGAAGCCGGCTTGAAGTATGTTGCGAGGCCAGGGTCCACTGGTTACGGGCTCGGGCCAGTGCAAACGCATCATGTATGCTGGGGACTATCAGACTACTGTACACCACCCTTGTGGACAACAAGAGGAGCAGCAGCGTAGGTGCCTCGAATACCTCTTACTGTGCACCTAATGAACGGGCTTTGTCCAAGTTGGCCCGCGAAGAAGCTCACGGAATCATGTCGGGCACACGAAAAGAAGCTCGGAGAACGGGTTTACCACAAGCTGGCGGGGGTCGTGGGGCAGACGTTGGTGGAGACTTATTTCTTTTTTGGTATGAAGCGGCAACAAAGAAGAACACGACTATCTGGGTGCAGACTAGAAGCACGACGGACGAACTATTATCTCAATGCGCTTGACGTCGCGATAGATGCGCACCGCTACCGCTTTCCGAACGAGCAGACTGTTGTCAAACCTGACTACGATAACCGTACGACCATTGCAGCACATTCCGACCACAACAGCAGCAACCGCAGCAGCAGCAGCCGCATGTGTACAACGGTCACTCAAGAACAAACGCAAAAGAAAAAGACAAAAAGATGTGGCGCGCAGCACGTAGGACCCTCGTTCGCTGTTCCACCGGCCGTTTCCATGGCGAAACAGGCAAGGAACAGTCAAGGCCGACTCTTGCCGGTCACAGGAGGCGGAAGCTGCTCAAACTCGGATGGGACCATGGTTTGCCATTCCCTACCGAACCATACTTGAGGCGCCACGAGATTTTTGTTGTAGCTCGAGATCAGCATTTGAGACCTGGCCGGGCAAGGGGTGGGGGTTCCACACACATACACGGATAGCGGAAATTTTTAAACCCGTCTAGATCTACCCTCCTTACTGCTGCTTTTTCAACGAATGGTGGTCTTGGTAAAGGCACCAATCGACTCATCGTTGCTATCGCCACCCACTTGGCGCACGAAGCTTTTTGCCGGGGGAATTTCGAAGACGAAATAGCCTTAGTTCGCCTGAAAGCTTTTCATACTAACAGGATTCGGAGACGGTTTACCTTCGAGCTAGCTCGTTTTCTGTCGATGCGAACTCGCGATGTGTTCAAACGTCATGGGCAACTGATCGACCAACTTCCACCAGGGCCAATCGGTTGGGATCTCTGCGACAACGATAGTGAGAGTAATTATTTTGGGAGTGACGAAGACGAAGGAAAGGGAAAGGGAACAAAGGAGGACGAAGACGACGATGGAGCAGGAAAACATGGAGGAGTGGAAGAGAGCAAAGGGTTTGAGCCAGATGACCTTCCCCACAACAAGAAACGTAGGGCTAGGGAAGAACTGCCCAGAAATTCTTCTTGTCAAAATGAGGATCAGAATGATGGTAGCGAAAACAAGGAGGATACTGGTGAAAGTACCCCTAAACGAACTCGAGTACTAGGTAATAGCCTTTGTAGACGGGTGCAGTTTTCTTCTGTTGCTGCTGTTTTCTGTTTTTGATCCGGAGGATAGTTTAGCCTCCCCCATGCTGCCCCCTCACGGGGTCCCAGTTCATGGTAGATAGAAGTGTCTTGTGTTTTCAACCGCACGAAGACTGACGTCTCTTCATTGGTCAGCCGGTTAGGGCGGTCGATGCTAATAATAAAAACACACGGATATCGAACGATGAAACTGAACTATAACACCTGCAACACGCTTATCACGATTCATAATTATATGCAACACGCTTAGTCGATGCATACCTGTGTGCGTGTTCTTTAGATCTTCAGATGGCTCCAGCATTTTTGTGACCACGGACCGAGTCTTTGCTAGATTTTGGGACCAGCAACTGACACGAGATTAATGTGAAGAAAACATCAACAACAACCCATCATCCATACATACATAGTCTATGTATAGTTAAAATAAAATCAAGGCGGATCGTCGTCTGCTGTTGTTGTCTGTCCAACTGCTGTATTGCTGCCGTTGCTCTTCATCGATACCCACACCAACGACACAGGGACAAAAGTAACAGACGCGCATCGCCTACTACGCGAGCAGCGGCTACACGAGCAACGCGTGCAGGCCAAAGCACAGAGATGATAACCTTATCCCTTTGCCGCACATTCCGGGCACAGCAGCAGAAGAAGCAGCCGCATGTCACTCAGCAAGAAAAAAAAAAAGATTGAGGCGCGCAGCACGCTGCCCTCTTTTGTTGTTCAACCGGCCGTTCCCATAGCGAAACAGACAAGGAACAGTCAAGGCCGAGTCGTGCCGGCCACAGGAGGTGGAAGCTGCTCAAACTCGGGGAGGAGTCATGGTTAACGATTCCCTACCGTACCATGCTTGATGCGCCACGATGTTTGCATTGTAGCTCGAGATCAGCACTTGAGGACGGGTCGGGCAAGGGGTGGGGAATGCGAATGAAAGTTCCACACACAAACACACACACGGATATCGAACGATGAGACTAAAGCTAAAGCTTCAGAACAGGGGGGTCCAGGGCGTCTCCTTCACGCTGCAAGTACAGAATCAATCGCCTTTCGCCGCATTTTGTTGCCCCTGGTGCATCCTGAAGATGCGTCCGTATTTATGTTTCCTAACAACTGCATGCCACAATTAACTGACTTCGTTTGTCACAGATCGCGAAAAATTACGGAAAGCGCTTTCCCTGTGCGTACCCCAATGTACACGCACATAATCATGCCCTCCCTGGGTCTAGCTCGAGTGAGTGTCTCATGATCAAACTTGCTCTGGGTTACATTCAGGTTGTCTGCCAAATCCTCTTGGGGCGTACGACACCCTGGTATGCTGTAGCTCTCGCTAGACAAGCTCAACATTCAGCTTCTCAATTCAAACCAGGGCGTGATCTGATTCGCCAAGACGGGCCGGATCAGGAACCCCAACTCCTTTCCTTCGACGTCTGATCCGACCGACAACCCTCACGTGGGTTTGTCATCGGAGTCCGAACTGAACCAAGCTATCCAACAAATACCTGCGTTGGACACCACCAATCAAATACAGGCAAGTTGGATCTGAAGCAGCCACATCCGAGTCTTGTTAGCCTTCCAGTGCTAGCAAAAAACATACTTCAATCCAGTTGGTCATGCTACCGGGGCAAAGAAAGTGCTATGCCAAACAAAGGACGGGGACAACGAGTTTTGATCTACTCATCATAAATCAACGCCCAGTCTTCCAATTTCCTAGAAGAATGCTGGAAGGTGAGGTTTCAAGCCACGTCGGTGGGCCAAGCAGCACTTAGACAAAAAATATTGGCATCACGTACTCTTCTCGGTTTAGCTCCCACCGCCGTCGCCAAACAAGACACGTGTCTTGGAACAACGATGACGTGACACACCAACCGTACACGAAGACAAAAAACTACCGGTCCACAACTAGGTTTGCCGCAAGAGAGTGAGAACCACAGTGCCCCTTCGCTGCTTGAGCCTCTCGATGGCATCCTGGAAAGAGCCCAAGTGGACCCCGTCCAGCTGCTCCAACGTATCCCCCAACTGGACGCCCGCCTCCTGTGAAACGACAGGAGAAACGCAGTGCGGACACGCAGCAAAGCGCGCCTGGTGTGTGAGGCGGTGGCAGCGGCCGGGGGAGCCGGCGGACGCTGCTACTTTGCCCGCTTCTTAGACGACTCATTTCCCTTGCGAGGCGGAGGGACGTTTCCACTCCTTACGCGAGAAGTGTGGGGAGGGGGAAGGGGGAAGGAAGTGGAAGGGACCAAACAAAAAAAAAAAAAAAACCAGCAGTAAAGGGATTCAATAGTGCGAGGGGAGCGCGGAGAGAAAACAGCACACTCATCAAAAACAACGAAACAAAAAAAGAGTTTCAACAATCGGGACACACCACGCAAGTATCGACAACAAATTTGTCAGTGGCAGCCAAGAAAATGGGCTTCGCGTTGGCTCCATGACGTCGGCACGGCCGTGCAACACCAACACGATTGCGGTAGGCAGGACTGCCCACCCACGAAAAAAAAGGAAACGGGGGTGCTTGTACGCACCCACGAAAAAAAAAGCGGAACGGGTCATCGGCGCCCAAAAAAAACAGCAATTCGGTCACGAGCAAAAAAAAAGAGAAAGACTCGCCTGACCGGGGTTGGGCTGCCCATCTGGCATTGGTCGGAACCCCTTTACGACGCAGCGGCTCCCTTCCTCCGCGAGGCTGAGCCCAAGCCCCATCGGCCCCGCCGTCACCGTTACCCTAACCTGCTGAGTGCTGCTCTTGCGGACCTGCGTGTACAGGCCGTGCGAGTGAGCCCCAACAGAGCAGTGGGAGGGAAGGGAAACATATCGGTGAGAACAAATATATCGAGCGTGCGAGAGACGGACACGCCACGGTGTGTTTTCGGCGAGGAGAGGACAACACGTGGTGAGAGGGCGGGTGGGTGCCACACCCACCCGGCAACAGCGACGACGACGACGACGACAGCGCAAAGATATATAATCATGACGTCGTGTGCCCAAGCTGGTTCGTGTGCGGGAATTACTCGCCCCATCACACTACACCGGGGATGAAAAAAGCATACAACAACGAAACAAACAAACGGAACCAGAAACCACAACTCTGTATGTGGACTGTCTGAGAGTTGCCCTTGCTGACACTCCTACCAAACAAAAATTATAAAGGGAAAACAAAACAGGCACCTCAAGGATGCACGGAGAAAGTGAAAATCACACCCACCTATGTACAACGTCCTAACCAAAAATCAACATACTTTCGAGATGAGCAACAAATCTCCACGGAAGTTCATTTTGCACTTGTTTTTTAAGGGTACCTGTGGTGGGCTTGCTACTTTTGTCGTGCCTCCTCCCACGCCCACCTGTATGTTCGCCATGGCGGCGTTAGCCTTGCTTAGTCGGTCCCGCTTCTCCATGAGCTCCTCCTTCCTGAGCACGAGCTTCGCGTCCTCCTCGAAAAACCTTGCCAGCTTCGCGTCGTCGTGGACAAACTTATAGCACTCCTCTGCGCGGTCGATCGATGGATAGATGGATCGATCAGCCGAATGGATTGGGTTGGCAAAACACGGCATAGCGACGACAGGGATGATGACAACGCTGTTCTCAAGAAGGAGACACGTTAACACGCATCCTCACCAAACCTCTGAGATGCTGCTTTATTGCACTGCCTGCCTACTCGCAAGAATCATAGAAGACTCTTACTTTCGGAAAATAAAAAAGAGAAAACAAAGAGAGCCCTGCCGCCGAACCTGCAAATAGTAGTAGGTTATCCTAGCATCTGTGATTCACCGCTGAGACAAAAAATTTGAGGCACTCACTCAGTCTTGCTCAACACATGTGTTTTTTTTTAGTGGGCCGGCACTCGATCCGTTTCAAAACAACTCGTCCTGTTTGTCGTGCTCGTCTATGGCCGGATCACGGCGAGGTATTTGACACCCTTGCGAAAGACACGCCGATGCGATGTCAGTACGCCGTTACAGTATATGAGGTCATCCCACTTCCGGTAACTTCCGCGTGCTAGCTTTTCTCGTGACAACAACCACAGCAAGCGAGCGGGAGGCGGATGGGTGGAACGAGTTGAAAAACACAAAGCACTAGTCATACCAAAACGAGGAAAAACCATCACACGAGGAACGAAAAAAGAGCGGCATCCAACTCGGGGTCGACACGTACACCTGTGCACCAGCGACCACCACAACGCTACTGCTGCTGCGCAACAGTCGTAACCACACCTTGCATCTTGAGGGCCACGGCGCCCATAATCTTCTTGTCCAGGGCCATGCAGACGTTGTCCACGAAGCGCTTCGCGGCGAGCAGCCAGTAGGCCTCCAGGATCGCCGACATGTCCTGCAGGTCGGCCGAGCGACGTTCCCACCAACAAGAGCGCACAACGTGTTGAGGACAAATAGCGTGCTTGTTTCTCGCTGTCGCCCAGAAAGACTTGAAAAAAAAAAAATCAACATGTACTTTTAGCACAAGTAGGCGTGTACGCAATTCTACTCGTAGAATTTTTGGTCTATGCGAGGACGTACCATGGCCATGTAGGCACGGGACACAGGCACTACAGCTTTCAGCCATGGAACGCCCAACAGAAGAAAAACTTTCAGCACGAACGTCGGCACCACCACCGGCATGACACACGGGCCACTAGAGGGAACATCCATTAGAGGGAACATCCATATCGGGCCCAGGCTCGGTTTCTTATTCTGTCGAGCATGTTGTTTCATACAACTTCTAGAATAGGATCCATCTCTGGGGTGTGTTTCTTAACCCTTTTGGGTCTACAGGCGTCTTAACAGATCATTGATTGGTCACTTGCAAATGACAGTGTTGTGGCATGCCATGGAGCTGCCGCCCTGTATCCCTCCACGCCAGGTGTTGGCGAGTTTACAGGTAGGTGTGTCTATATTATTCGCATCGACCGCGCTACCTGGTGATCAATGACAAGACGTTAGTGCCAGCGGGTCATATCAAGGTCCCTGGAACGGCCAAACTTCGAAAAAATCACACTGCTCTTCATGCGAATGCCACCATGAAACTCTCCCCATATCCTTTCGCAGAGACACACATCAATAGCTCCACGTACATGCCCTCGCCCGAATCTAGCATGTCACTAACGCAACGACAGGAGGACAACGAAAGGGGGCACTTCAAGCCCAACCAGGCCAGGATATCGTGGTACGCTGCATATCCTCCAATTTTGAAAGTAGTGCACTCCCAAGATCCAGCAGTCATCATGTCAGCAGCTATACTACACAGCAGCAGCATTATAGACGAGTCCAAAGTACAGCAGTACTGTAGTAACACATACACGATCATCGTAGCCCCACACATACCCTCGCCTGAACCTAGAGAGCGACTGATCCAAAGGTAGGTGTGTGATGGGTTGCTTGCTTGCTTGTGGAAATTGTGGGAAAATCACAGGAGCTGTAGTGAGCCGGCAGGGCTCACATTGGGGAGGGGACAGAGAAGTACACAAGTACAAGAACCAGCTATGGGTCTACAAGCCCTCTCACTGATCATTTTCACTGATCATTTGAATATACTGAAAATAAGAGTAGTTTGGGCGGCTTGACTGGTCTTTTCGAGGTCTACAAGCCTAAGCTGCCCTAGCGGCCGCACCGCGACCACACATCAACCCTTCTATGACTCTGTATGTGCCCACCGTCCTGTCGCGGGCAGCCCTCATGGCCTATGGGTGGAGATAGCTGTTGCGTCTACAGAAGTACACTCGTCTTCTCTGCTGCACTTCTGTCTCTCTCCCCGCACTCTCTCCTCCCCCCCCTTTTTTTTCCGACGAGAGCTAGACCCAAAGGGGTTGACCCTATTTTGTTATTTCCCACAATATAATATATATTTGAGCCTCTGTTTCTTAACAAAAGTATATCCCAACGCGGCCCCCCGACACCAGCCTTACCTCCGCGTTGCTGAAGCTGTTCACCCCGTGCGTGGTCCGGTACCACTGCCTGAGGAAGCTGCCGGCCTCCTCCTTCGCCCCGATCCAGCTCTCGTGGTTAGGCTTGACGGCCTCGAACGACTGCTGCACGGCCTGCTCGAAACGGTCGTACCGCAGCTTGTTGATGTGCTGCTCCAGGAAGTCGTTGATCTGCTCCCACGAAAAAATCGGGTTTTCAATTGGAGAAGGGGGGGGGCGCGAGATAGACAGGCAAACGCAGGGGGGGGTGTACTCAAAGTCGTGCATGCCGTAGTCGTTAGACCATTGACCTCGCATCCCTACAAAGCCGGGACGGAGCACGCCGGGTTCTCACCGGACCAGGCTCTCACATCACCAAGCGCGAAGCGCCGTGAGATATTCGGCGAGTCGCATGAAGGGTGCGCTGCATCCTGCTAAGGGTTTTCGGCATCTTGTGCTTACTTCCTTGCGTACGGATGACAGCTGCGTATGACTTAATTTACTTTCTCGTGCTTTCACTTCCAGAGACAGTTGTAAGCACTGTGTAACTGCCTCGAGGGTGCTTGACCATTTTAACACAACGTGGTGCGATCATCCCCCTTGCGCGGAGTGAGGGTTCTCCACCCCGCACAACATGATCTACTCGACCACCATTATGGTTACCGCCAAAAAAAAAAACGGAGGTAAAAAAAAAAAACGGTAACCTGGTTGCCGAGTTCACGAAGTGAATTGGCTTGTTTTACAACGTCGTTGCCAAGCGACGAAAACCCAACCCCGATGGCAAACACCGGGAGGCGGGGGGGGGTTCGATGGAGAATGTTCTTGGCGAGGGGGGGGAGTAGATGATGTGTTTTCACCGAAGAAAAATAGTTGCTCGGACATTGGCGTGAGCGGAGGAAAGAGGAGGCTGCGTGTGCAGAGTGTGCGCTACGCCAAAGCGGGCGATACAAAAACAGCCTCCAAAAAATGACTTTCCAGAAACTCTCGTAAAGGGCACAAATGGCAAGAAAAAAGGCATGCCACCCAACCACTGTAACAAAACCACCTAAAAAATATTTTCAACAACCGATTCAAGAGAGCGAGGAAACACAAAAAATCAACCACACGGACAATTCAGGGGGGACGGAAATCTCCCTCGTTCGCAAACGGATCAATCGACAACGACCGATGAGAGATTATCTCGTCCCGACCGTAAGAAGAAACTTGAACAACTCGCACGCATATGTACACATAATCCGGATCAATCGACAACAGCCGAGGAGAGATTCCCTTGTCCCGAAAGCAACGAGATAATTAACAAAAACAAATGCGCACATAGTCAACACAAGGGATATTGTGTGAAAGCTCAGCCAGATGTCAACGATTTGGCGACCAAAAATATTCCTCGAAAAAAAAGGCTACACATACGAATAGGATAAGCACAAATCCGCGGGAACTAAATCTTGACAAGAGCAAAACTTACGGTGAAGGGGTCCTTCTCCTTGGCCAGGAGATCATCCACCTCTTCGAGCGCCGACTCGTAGGCCGTCTCCATCACCACCCCTGCCACCGACCTCACCGCTTCCCTCAGCGCCGGGTACTGCACGACCAACACGTCCAGGAGCTTGGTGGCCACCTCCAGGCTCAGGCTTCGCACCTGCGCGTGGGCATCACGCCAAAAAAAATGGCAGCAACGATTGTAAGCCACGACGCGGGCAACCAACAAGACGAAAAAAGTACGACGATGATGATCACGACGACAGCGCCCACGACAGTGCGCCAAACGTGTGACATACAACAACACACCCGGCGAACCATGGCGAACGGACGAGGGGCTGCTGCCGCTGCTGCTGCTGCTGCTACTGCTCATTCGCCCCCCTCCTTCGCCCCCGTTCCGTAGAAAATAAAAAAAGGAAAACGGTTTCCACGTCATGTGGTCGACAAAGCAAACACTAGGAAAGCTACAACTGGGCCCAAAACATCTTCAAAATCATGCCGCCAGGACTTCCAACCATCACTCAATCGCCTCGGAGAAGATTATCCAGTCCTTTCTCGCGGCAAGGAGCGATCGATTCAATCCTTTTCCGCCGCAAGGAGCGACGGTTGGCCCTTCATTGCTGTTGATCACCGGCGCTAACGTTATTCGTAGCACCAACGCTTCCGAAAACAATCCTGCCACACTTAACTGCGTTGACCGCAAAAAAAAAAAAATCGCCTCCTACGGCAACAAGAGCGAAACGCCTGTCTACGTTGGACAACAACTTAGAACAGAATGCAAACATGCCAAAACAAAACAAAAAATCATGCGTACTTAGGGGTACAACTCTGAAAGCACACCTCGGTGGCCGCCACGCGCGCCGGGTCTCTCCACGCCTCAACGTACTGCGCCATGAACATGTAGAACGACTGTGCCGACATGAAGCCCGGCAGCTCCCGCCCTCTCAGCGCGTCCATCTGGCTCGCCAGCTGCTCCACGAAATCTTCGTCCTATGTGCAGCAGCAGTACGCATGCAGACAGCAGAGAACACTTTGTGAGATCGCTCCATGGAACGTTTCGCCAGATTTCACGTTTCAAATGTTTTTTTTTTCTACCTTCAACTATTCCTACCGCTGCTGCCGTGTCCAATGTACTTGGATGTTGGTCTCCATTTACTTGCTCGGATGTGAAGCAATATCATCCTCACAATCATGCCTTGATCGCTTGGTTCGTGCGGACGACGCCAACTCAACAATGCACACCACTCGTCGTTTTTCTCCCGCTATGAGCAGGCTGACGTCTATGAATGTGTCGACGTACATTCACTTGTCAGCCGGTGAAGTGCGGCCGATGCTACTGCAAGACAACAAATTGACAAGACACTGGAGGCCGCAGACTAGAAAAGAAGGTCAAACGTTTTCTTTGCCGCCATGTTCGACTGCCGTGATTTGATTGGCTAGTCGACTACAGCACCGTCGGTGCTAATCGCAAGCACGCAACACGCACGCTTGTCTGCCGCAGCACATGCATACCAAGGCGAGGAGCAACGTCATCGCAACCTTCCCCTTACAAGTAGGCACAATAAATACTTCACACACAAAAAGACTACCCGTTCGAAATACAATCACAGTCGAACGGGATGTGGTGGGAGTATTTTTCAGTGAGTGGAACAATTATTCATCAAATTGGCAGAGAGAGACCGTGAGTC
>CACKRE030004866.1:101288-119088 GCA_902602495.3 Ectocarpus sp. CCAP 1310/34 | reverse complement strand
GTAGTCGTTAGACCATTGACCTCGCATCCCTACAAAGCCGGGACGGAGCACGCCGGGTTCTCACCGGACCAGGCTCTCACATCACCAAGCGCGAAGCGCCGTGAGATATTCGGCGAGTCGCATGAAGGGTGCGCTGCATCCTGCTAAGGTGCTCGCAGTGGGAGCGCCTTAAAAAAACAACCAGCCGTTTAAAATAGTCACACCCGGATGTGTCAATGCTGTCGACCGCATCCCACAATTCATCCCCCCCTCCCTCTCTCTGCTTTCTCCTCCCCCTCTCGGCAAACTGTTCCTCCTCGACCTCTAGAAGTACCAATCCTGTTATATTCGGATCACGCTTCTGCATCATCACGTGCCAAAACGCGGAACAATCCAAAACACGTCGAGAAAAATCGATGATCATCACCTGCGGGACGCTGATTTCGGCATCTCTCGTGAGGTTAGACAGGTCATCCACCAGGTTCAGCCATGGCTTGACGTCCCTCCGAATGCCCGCGGCAATGGCGCTGCTCTCCTCGCCCCCACCGCCATCGTCGGCCTCCCCAGAAGCGGCGCCACCTGCCGATTTCTCCTCCAGAGACATTTTGCTCTGATCCTTCCTTTTCCTTTCGTCTCTCGGCAATGGACGTTGGGTGGTCAGCAACCTCGTTGAAAAACCTCTCGCCTTCGACGTGAGAGCTGTAACCCCTGTGACACAAGGCGGAGCAGAGAGGACCTGTCTGTAGAGCGGCGCTCGGCGACTGCGGGGCGATGGCGGAGGGGGATCGCGATGGGGAAATTGCCCATACCCTCTGGGGCCTACCCTTTGCATACCTCTAGTCATCGGACAGCGGAGCCCCTGGCGGAGAGATGTGCGGATCTGCAACGACACACACAGCACATTAGAAGGCACAGCAAGCATGGTCCAGGTGGAAGATAATCAAACCAGCAGCAGCCGTGATGGGTCCCCGCCTCTTCATCCAGCAGAAGCCTCGACGCCGCCGCCGCCACCACCACGAGAGCAGGCCAACAACAACAAGCCGTCCGCGTCGGCAGTCCTCGCCCAGTGCCTCAAGCTCCTGAAGGGCCAGTCCGATGAGCACAAGTTCGCGGGGCTAGTGATGGTGACCAAGCACGTCCCGGCTCTCACTGCGTATGAGAGCGTACGAGCTGACAGCAGCGGTTCTCCTTCCGCTTCCGCCGGTGGCGGCGAACTCCGACAGATTTGCAACGCTGTCGGCCCGGCCTTTCTGCACCGATTGCTGAGGACCCCAGGAGATAAGAGCAGCGGCGGCGGCAGCGGTGACGATTGTGGTGGTGGTGCTGTCGGTGGGCTTTCGGTGTACCAGCAGATCGCGCTCGGCGTTCTGGCGGCCCTCTTCCAGGACGAGAGCCTGGTGAGTCGATGCTCGAGCGCTGAGTTTTTGTGTGCAGCCCTCTTACGGCCGCTGCAACCGAAAAGCCCACTGCTGCTGTGCTCATCTCCTACAGATAGACCACAGCCTCAAGTGTTGCATGTCGTGGTACAGCGGCAGTCTTGCGGCAATGAAGAGGGAGAAGATGGCACTAGCAACAGGTTGGGGCGAATCTACGTTGTCCCACTAGAATGTGGCGTCACAACAAGGACATCGTGCTAACGCCTTGATGATTACAACGCCGCCTTTCGCACCACCACCCTTGTTCTGGATTTTCAAGATTTCAAGAATTCAAGATTTCAAAATTTCAAAATTCAAAACGTTCGTCTCGTAACCGCCGCCTTCGCTCGCCACCGCCCCGTGTGCCTCCTCCGCCCCCGCCGACGATAAAAAAACAGGTCCCGAAGTTTGTTCCCACCGCCCCGGCCCTCGTGCGCGCTCTCCGCGCAGCCGACGCGGCGACGCAGACGCAGGGGCTCTGCGACGCTCTCTACTGCACCCAGGCCATCGCCGGCGTGCCCGGCGGCATGGCGCGGTTGCTGAGGGCCGGCGCTGCGCCGGCCGTCGTAAGCCGCCTCTCGGCTGCAAGCGGAGAACGGGCGGCGAGGGCGAACGAGGAGAGGGATTTCGGTGGCGACCAAAGCGGTGGTGGTGGTGCCGGCGTGGAAGAAAGCAAAGCGGGAGGGCCACCGCCCCTACCACCGGGAGAAGATGGGCAAGCCGCCGCCGACGCGACGAGGTCGGCGGGCTCTCGTTCGTCGGCGTCGGCGGGGCTTGGAGGCGGGGGCGGAGGCGGCGGCTGCGGCGGCGGCGGCGGCGACGATCCAAAGGGCGATGGACGCGGAGGTCCAGCGGGCGGGGACACCCCGGCGGCGGAGGCGGCGGCGGAGAGGTCGGAGGCCCTAGCGCTCGCCTTCGTTGGGCGCGCGCTCGAAGCCTCGGGCGGCGGCTGCCTGGGCTCCCGCGAGCTCACGGCCATCGCGGAGGCGTTCCGAGACGACCCGACCCCGGCCAAATTTGGCTTCTTGGACCTCTTGCTGCGGTGGGCGTCTCTACGAGAAGAAGAATCGGCGCCTTTTCCAGCAGGGGGCGACGGCGGGGTCGGGGCGTGGGCTCGGGATGGGCCGTTCCCCGCCGCCCTTCGGGAAGGGCTGCTGCAGGCGCTCCACGGCGCGGCTGAGGACGACCGCCGGGACTCGGCTCTCGCGCTGCTCGCGTCGCTGCTTCGCGCCGTGGGACAGGGGTGGGCTGTGGAGGAGGACGGAGAGGAACCCGGCAACGGCGAAGGTGGTGGGGGAAGCGCCGTTGTGGGTGAGCAACAAAGAAGCAGCAACGGGGTGAAGAAGAAGAGAGTAGCGAAGAGAAAACGAGGGACGTTCGTAGCGTTCGCCGTCAGGTGCGCCGCGGGCGAGGTTCGCATCCTGCTGGACGAGGCGCTGTCCCTGTTCGTACCGGCAGCGGCGAGAGGGGGGGCGAGGGCGTCGGATGGGGACGAGGACGCCGGCCCCGGTACCGGGCAGAAAGCGAGAGGCGCCATGGGTCCGGCGGGGGCAGACCCTTCAATAGGGATCGCGGCCGAGATAGCCGCTGCGAAAGCTGCTGCTACCGGAAAGGGTGGAGAGCAGGGGGAAGGACAGCGGCCATCACCAGCACCGCGATGTCCCCTTCCCGCGTCGCAGCTCAAGGCGATTAAGGAGCAGCGTGCGGCAAGGCTGCTGCGCATGGTTCCCGTCGGTCTCGGGGTTGCCGAATCGACCATTGCTTTCCTTTGTGGAGGGGGGGGTGGGGAGGAGGAGGGGAGCGAGGGAGGCGGAGAAAGCAGCAATAATCGATGGCAGGAGCTTCCCATCGACACGCTGCAAGACCTGCAGAAGGTGAGCTTCATCAAAGGTCGCCCTCCTGAAGCGGTAGCGTTCGTTTGTGGTCGTAGCGTTGTTGCTCAAGCACCATCTGCCCTTACTTCGTATAGCCTGCTCTCCCGCCCGAATTGCTTTCTTTGATCCAGATGCCCCCCCTCTCTCCATACTCTGCTGTTTCGAACGCAATCCCCGCTCTGCACCCCAAGACTCTGGTGGGCCTCTTCGGTTGCGTGCTGGACTTCTTGTCGGAGATCCGACGCTGGGTCCTCGCCGTGTCTCATTCGACCGGCGGTGACGCCGACATCGGCTCAGCCTCGGCGGGGCCGTCCATCGTCGACCTGTGGGCTCTGCACAGGCTCGGGCTGGAGTGCTCGCGGGTCCTCGGCGTGTGGGTGGCGGAGGATCCGGAATCGCTGCCGCAGAGGTTCCTGGAGGCGTTGCCTGTGCTGCTGGCGCTCAACGCGGGCGAGGAGGCAAGACTGTCTGCAGCTTTTTGTTTTTGCTTTTTGGTTCGTTGAGGTATGCTGGGTTGTTGGGAGTCAAGAACTGTCGGAGTCAAGAACACGTCGGCTTTGTCAGCGGTTCGAGCTTGGGAAAACGTCAGCTGGCAGCTGATCCACACCAACATTTTTTTACTTTCATGTTGCATCACGCCTTGATGACACTACTACTATGCTTTGACGAGCCCACCACGGAGGCTCGGCGTGTTATGGTGATCATGTGTAAATGGTGTGGAGTTGACTTGGGGCATGCGGTTGGCTGGTGTACCGCCTCACCGAGAGCGCACGGGGGCAATGCTGAAGAAGAGAACGGTTGTAAGCAATGATGATGGTTGTTTTTCGTGCGCTCGTGTATGTGTTGACTCGTTGTCCCACGGGTAACCGCGTTCCTGACAGCGCCTACCCCCTGTCCCGTTCTTGGCTTGTACGCCTTCGACCCACCTTTTGAAAATATTGCCCGATGTTCTGGAAGCCCCCTGACTCGGACGATGAGGAGAGCTACGACGACGACGACGACGACGACACGTCGGCGACCGTGACGCCAACGCTGGCGGCCTTCCCGGGAGCCGCCCGATACCTGGCCGGCGGCGCTCGGGCGGGCCACGCCGCGTCGGCGTCGTCCGTTACGCGGCCGGACGAGGCCCTCCACAACATCTTGCGTGCGATGCTGGCGCTCTCGTACGAGCCGACCCCTCTAGCGGCCATGGTGGAAGAGGGCGTGGCGGCCCGCCTCGCCCGCCTTGCCGCCGCGGGGCTGCCCGCGATCGCCGCGCTGCTGCTGCTCGGCAGGACGAGCAGCAGCGCTGACGATGACGGCGGCGAGCTGCCGACTTCGCCGCCGGAGCAAGTATCGGAGGCGGTGCGGTCGCCGCTCGTGAGCGCGTGCGGGCTGCTGACGAACATCCTTACCTCCGCAGGCCACCTGGCGTGGCCAGAGGATCGGCCGGCGGCTGCCGGCGGCAGCGGCGCGGCGCGGAGACGAGGCGCCGGGCGCCAGCAGCCGCGGGGGGCGCCGAGACACCCCGTCCTCGGGCACCCGGGCATGGGGCAGTGCCTGGCGTCGCTCGCCGAGGTGGCGGGCGCCGCCGGCGCTGCCCGGCGCGCCGGGGGCGGGGCTCGCTGGCGGCTGCTCGCCGCGCACGCCACCCTCGTCGTGATGACCGTGGCCCGCGCGGCCACGCCGGGGAACGGCCTGGCGCCGGCGGCCGGCCTGGCCGGCCGGAGGCCACGGCGGTGGTCGGGAGAGGAGGGCGACCCGCCAGGCGACGGTGCGTCGCCGTCCGTCTGGGAAGGGATGGCACGGGCGGTGGACGAGGCCCTGGGGTCGTTGAGCGCGACCCCCGGTAGGGGATTGATCGGTGGCGGGAGGGGGGGAACGGGGGAAGAGGAGGAGGAGGAGGCGAGCTACGAGGAAGGTGCGATCTGGCAGTGGTGCCTCGAGTGCGCGAGGGAGATCGAGGTCGCTCCGGGCGGGGTGACGGGGAACGCGTACGTGTCGTGCGGGGTCGTGCCGCGGAGGTTGCTCAGTAGCCTGAAGGAGGCCTCTGCTGATGGCAGGATCTAGCGACCTTTGTGTGGTGGTGATCCGTGGGCAAGCGGGTTCTCGGTCATCAGGATTCATTGGAATACACCGGGCATGGTTTTATAGAGATTTGTTTTGTTTCGGCGTCGAAGGGACTGCACCATTGTCTACCATGTTTTGAACGGGGTGTGTGTGTCGTCCTTTTGTGAAGGGGGAGGAGAGCAGGATTTGGCGCTGTATCCTGGTTCAGCGGGTGTCGAGCGTGCTACACCCAGCTGAACCTAACAAAATGTTAACGTATGTGCTCTGCGCGTGTAGCTAGAATACGAGCGGAGGTCAAGTTTCGGGGCTACCCGGTTTTGTTCGGAATGGCATCGATGCTCTTTGTGGTTTGGCGTGGCTGGACTGCTTGGGCTGAGTGTTGTTCTAGACGTGTTTGTTGGGGTATCGCATGTTGTTGCTATCGTCATATAAGTAATCATGGCCGATACCCTGCACGTCCTCGTTCCTACGGCGCTCTTCGAGGCAAAGAACGAAATTGCCTTGGGCGTATTCTCCACGCTCCCACGCCACAAGTGGGCTCTGTGTCATATGTCGATAAGATTTAAGATGTACACTCCTTTCAGCACACTTTAGAATTTGATTCAGTTAAAACCCCAAGGTACAGCCGGCTAGGTCGGCCTGACCAAACACACCTCCCGCACCACCGGTGAGGATTCTCGCCCGTTGCGATCACTACATGCGAGCCCCCATGACGAGCCCCCATGACGAGCCCCCATGACGAGCAAAAGTGTCCACGCTAGCGGTCTAGCCGTGCTTGGTGGTTGGGCAACAATGGAGTTATGTGTATGAATTCTTCCGTTCGACAGCTGAGTTCATCGCGAGCGCTAAATAGTGGAGTCGGTCCTCTTCAAGTCCCCCCGTTGTGTGGTTGAGAACGTGTGCTATGGAAGTGAATTACGGCGCTGCCGCTGCTGCTTTCGTGCGTGCCCTTCCGTACCTCACCCGTCAGGCTCTTCCTTTCATTCTCATCGCCACGCTGTGTTGGGCGCAAGAGAAATTTCCAGCGAAGCATTCGCGAAATCTGCAGCAGTAGATGACCATTGTTCGACGACGGCGGGCACAAAATGCTTGACAGCGAAGGAGCCTTAACGTCAGGAACATCCACACGTCACGTACAGGGTAGAACCACGCCGACGCATTCATGCCCCCTTGCTACTGAAGTTGCAATTTTTCCCGATGACCCTCCGGTCACATGCACCGCGCTCCCGGGCAGTTTTGCCCGTCCGTCGTTCTTGGGTGGAAAGTTGTCAGCCAGGAGAGCAGTGTAGTCCAAATGTCTATGGCGGCCTGAGCTTCTCGGTGAACGTCTCATGTAGCGAGAACCCCAACGAGCGCACATGCGTACGGTAGCTTACAATGGAATACTCCATTTGACAGATACCATATATCACTGTCAGACACTCACGAAAAACGGGGCTGCAACCCCAAAGCAGTAAACTCATGCTGTAGTTTTAACTCTATTTTCAGCTTCATGCCCACGCAAACTTCACGCAGAGCTCTCTAAACGAGGAGGAAAAGAGCACACACAACGCGTTTCGTTTTAAATCCTCGCCCTTCACTTGCATGAGACCACCCCTGTCATTCCTGTCAAGCCCGCCATCCCCTCGTCCGTAAGCTTCCCGTACTTGGGCGGCACTCGAATGAGCCGCGAGGCCTCCGGGTTGAAGTCCGGGGTCTCCGCGAACCGCAAGAACAGGTTGCGGATGCGCTGCCGGAGCGGCCGCAGGCTGGCCTCCCCCCGCCCCCGGCTCAACAGGTCCGCCTCCCTGTCGACCAGCTCCGCGATGTCCCGGGTCAGCCGGCAGTCGAACTCGCTGACGGTCCACTTTAGGTGCAAGAGGACATCTAGGCGCTCTTCGACGCTCAGGAGCGGGGCCTCGAGGGCTTCGTACATGTCCTTGAGTCGATCGATTGGGCAGTTGTCGGGCGGCACGACGCGAAACGACGTTAGGCTACGAAAGTAGACGGTGAAATGACTAGACACGCTGTTACAGTAAATGTCACTTCTTTGTCGTTGAATCTTGCGTGCTACAGACGGCGTGCTGAAAATTTGTTTATGAGTGGCTCCCTTGTCGGCAACAAAATACTAGCAATGCATGGGTGAGGGCTAGGTCGTACGCACGTGATCCGCTGGTTTCTCCCTTGTTTCTCGGCATTTTTCGTTTGATCGACCCCTTTCAACAAGGTGCATCACCTATGCATATCTGGACATGCACTCTAATGTTGGGACGCCATTCAGTATTCACGACAACGAGCCCTTATAGGATGATTTCAGCTGACACATGTCTGACGCGATCAATGTCGCGACATGTATTTGGGTGCAACACAACCACATTAACTACCTGCAGGTCTCGTGCTCGGTTTGTCCAAGGCGTGTGGATCTCTGATACCTCGCCGTCACCCATCTCCCATTGTTTCGAGGCCGACATTAGCTCCAGCATGCGCCTCGTACGGCGTTCCTGCCGAGAATAGTTAGTGAGTCGAGTTGGAAGCAAGCGGAACGTGAGGCAAGGGCCCGGGGACGGGGGTGATGGGGGGCTGACAATGAAGCAGCCTTGGGATTTGATTCAATAGGAACGTTTTGTGCGTTTCGTGTGGGTTTGAACGTGTGTGCAGGGGTGCGTGATTGGGCGGGGTACGCGGATCAGATTTTTTGTAGAACGACCCGGTAGCGGAAACGGACGCACGCCTGTAGCCGACTCGACGAAATCGTCAAGAATGTCGTTGTCATTCAGCATTGGTGGTCGGTGGAGGTAGATACCTTCATCCATGTAATGTAGGTCAGGCAAGAGGACAGACAGGGGCTGCTGCAAGGGAACGTGCGCGAGGGTAACAAGGGCACGCGCCATTATCCGCCTGGAGACCTTATGTTGACAACGTACTAATTTCCCAAATGCGCACCTTGCCCTCGTGCGCCGCCGTAATCTTGAGGCGGTCGATTGTCTGCAGCAGCCTCGTCTCCTTGTGCAAGAGCTCCCGCAGGGCCAGCTTCCGCCGCTCCCCGACCTCCGCTTGCTTGATGCGCTTGGTCTCCGCCTCCCTCCATTGGTCGAGCTCGTTGTAGAGGATCTGATGCGATACACGGAGAGGGTGCGACGGAGGTGTGGCGTGATCTGGCCGCGTTTGTTGCTCGAGAGAATGACGGCTGGCCGTACAGCGATGGTAGGCCAACATGAAGAAAAACTACCAAGGCACGATGTGTCAGCTCGCCTGAGTGTACACAGTAAGCTGGAACCGAAAGCGAAAGCAGGCCATACGCCCCGGGTTGCTCGACCAGAAGCGATGTGATGTGGTGCGATCGTGAACGTGCTGCTTCATCCACCTCTCTACGTTTACTTAGAGCTGCGAAGGTGGCACTAATTCGAGAGTGATGTCGAGAGAATCTGAACGTTGCAGAGCGGTACAAGCATACCCCCCCCACCCGTTCGTCTAGCCGACACTCTTGATTGAACGTCCGGCGCCCACAGGGGCAGAGTAAAAATGACGATTGAAGGCAAATCACTTCATCTCGAGAGTAAACACTCAGGTAAAACCGCTTCCCTGCGGGCATCTCCTCAAACACGCTACAGGTTGTTTCCGGGGAGAACCCTAAGGATGGAGCGTCTGCGCGACATGAACCCGTGCAGCTTCTCCCGTGTCGCTTATCCCAACCGCCACGCGTCCACCATAGTCTACCCCCAGCCGGATGCCTTCTTCGGAGTATATCCTCCCTACCCGCGATGTGCCCTCCCTCACCGAGCCAATGCCCCCAGCCTCAACCAACTGCCAACCTGCCGCTGCCTGTGTCCCACCTCAAAGTCTTGGACGGTGCTGGGGTTCATGCGCCGCTGCATCTCCCGCTGCCTCTCTTGGCTCCTCTGGCCCTCCTCCTCTGCTACCTCTTCCATCTCCTTCTCCTCAAGGGCCCACTTTTTTTCCCGCCGACACCATACACGGCTGCCGACCGGTCGAGCGCCGACACGTCGCGTCAGGATCGGGGGGGGGGCAAACAATCATTTCCCCCCAGCTTTACAGTTTTCGCCCTGCTTCTCTAAAAGTAGCATTGAAATAAAGCCATTTGGATCTGTCTCGATTGAGCGACATGGTCGATCCGCAGATGTGTTGACGCGTATGCATCACAAACGGGCTAGACTAGGCTGTACCTGCGCGCAGAGAATCCCCGCCAAAAGCGCTGTATTGTGACGGTTTTTCGCTCTCGCACTCTCCAATACTCGCCGGCAGTCTGGTACTCGCCCGTGATCTTGAAGGTGTTGCACCCGTCGTCGAAGTGCATGTCCTTGCGGGCCATCTATTGGGTCAGGACAACAGGCGAGCGAAAGGGGGATATTCAGTTCTTCATTGGTGGCAAGGTAGGGTGGGAGCAAGTCCCGAGAAGGAACGTAGACATGTACAGTAGCAACGCTACACGATAGTAGGATCAGGTTGGGACGAACTTTTCCACGCAACGCGAAATGTGTATAGAGAACGCTGAAACACACTGTCATCGTTGGGGCGTTGGGGGCTGCCTGCAACGTATTTTCGTGTGAGGTGCCAGTTGTACCGTGTGCACCATTTGCGTCGACGAGGCGAGAACGCACGTTCCCTGACCAGGAGAGTCGTGCCGGAGATATACTTCTTCACTGCAATTGTGATGATTCTTTAAGTTCGTTCCGCGGTACCAGCAAGAATCCTGGCCATGGATACGACTCTTCCGAAGTAATCTGCTGGGGTGGGGAGTTGTCAGCCATGCGACTACCGTATATGACACAAGACAACACACCCCCTTGACCGATTTTCGAAGCTCGATTTCTCAACTGCCGGAACAGTCACAACGCCGAAAATGGCGGCGTTGAAACCGTCTTGTCGAGGGCTTTTCGAAAATGTATCGTTTTGTTTGTGCATCCTCTTCGTCGTGGAGAAATCGAGCTTTGAAAATCGGTCCAGGGGTGTGTTACCTTGTATCAAATACGGTACCCCGCGGGAGCCCTCCCCCTTCAGTGATACACTCTCTCTCTTCTCTTCCGAGACCTCCTTGCCCTATATCAACAAAAGTATTATCAGCCCCAACAAGAAGAAAAATTCTGTCACCACCTGGGTCCCCTTCTAGCGAGGTAGACCGTGTACTTAGACGTCCACTTTCCGGTATATGTCATGGAGGACCCGATTCGCAGGGTATCCGTTGATTGACTTTTTCCTGAATCGGTACACCTTCGCGTATGGCGTCAACTGGATACTGGTTCGAATCTCCTTGGGTGCACACTTTTTCTCCTGACTAGGATATTTTCCCATGGACGCAGTCCTGAGAACACCTCTTGGAGTCAATCCTACAAAGAACCTTGTGACACTTCCATCGTTACCCATCCTGGCCAAGAGGTTCCCAGTTGAGGGTAAATTCTGTGGGTGGAGAGTGTCAAGGAGGACCCGATTCGCAGGGTATCCGTCGATTGACTTTTTCCTGAATCGGTACACCTTCGCATTTGAATACGGATTCATGCGAAGGTGTACCGATTCAGGAAAAAGTCAATCGACGGATACCCTGCGAATCGGGTCCTCGTTAACATATACATGACCCCATCGCCTAACACAGACCGCTCTAATACGACTATCCCCACCATTGCTCGGAATTAGCCCCCAAGAGGCATTGTATATCTCCCCTTCTCGCGATGACCGCCAAAATGATTTGTTGAACCTGCTACCGGTGACCACTGCATGTTTTTCGGGAACCGGTAGAGAATGGGAGTATCCGGTAGAACAAGAATATAGCTTGGATAGCATCCACGGATCGATGGAGAATCTGCATTTTCCGGAGGGGTTTCGAATGCAAATGCGAAGACCTTTTTTTCTATGCATACGATACATAGGAGCTTTCTTGCTTTGGATGCGATATAAAAATAATACACAAAAACAAGTATTCTGTAGAGGAATTTTTCTAGCGAATTACTCTGCCCAGCCGTACCATGGTACTTCTGGTGATTTATTCACCTGCGTACCACACTCGTTTGTCGTCTGCATGGTTGTCGTTTTGATCTTGCACGTCTGCGTGTCCCGAGTGCGAAGGTGATCGGCGTTCTTCACAGGGCGCTCTCGTTGCCCGAACTGCGTCGACGCGTGGTGAAACAATCTGCCTGTGCCCCTATGCCGGTAACCTCCCTGGAACACTTTTGGCCCCTCGAACCGTTCGATTTTGATAGACATCTCCTTCACCTCCCCTTCGACGAGCACCTTTACCGCGATCTCCTCCGGCATACGGTACATGGGGTCACAGTACTCAGGCCAGGTTGGTGCCGGCGGCACGGATGGGGCCCGGCTGGACGCAGTTCCACCGGCACCACCTGCTCGATTGCCAGCATTTCCGACCCTAGCGCCTCTTGCGTCCATTGCTGGCGATGTGTGCTGCTGTTGCTGCTGTTGCTGCTGTTGCTGCTGCTGCGGTGACAGCGGGGGATCAGATTTTCCTCTGCCCATGTGGTCGACGACCATCACATCATCGGTGGTTGCTCTTTCTGCAACTTTCTCTTGTTCCTTGCCCTCAGGAGTACTAGGAGTTGGTTGGCCGGCAGCATCTGCTGGTTCACTATCCTGGTCGTCGCCCAGGTCGGCACCGACATGTCCACCACCGGTCGTGTCCTGCTGCCCCTGGACATTTGCCGTCTTGCCCCCCATGTCTTCGGCTCCGTGGGTAATCAAGCCGGCCTCATCCTTGTACTCTGCTTGTGCACCCGTTGAACCGACTTCATCGCCATCACCCTCACTCTTGCACTGCTGCTGTTGTTGATTTTGTTGGGTAAGTTCACTCTCACGAGCGTCCGCTGCTTTGCCCTCGGCGCTCGTGACCGGAGTGCCGTCGTCATGTTGGTCTCCTACTGTGGCCTCCATCGCGAGAAAGGGCGTTTCAAGCTGTGGCGCTGATGTGCTTGGTCTATCCCTGACTAAATGTCTTGCGTCGATGGATCGTGCCCTGTCCGTCCAGTGTGGTGTCGATCAAGCGGCAGCAGACCGAGCGTTCGTCGAGTTGAGACCCAAGAGCAAAAAGCAACCGTTTCACACATGCGGCGGAATCATGCGCGGTGCGATTAACGTCCCAACGTCATGATTCACGCTCCACCCGCCACGGCTACCACCCACTTTATCGTTGGGAAGCAAGGAATTCGAAAGGGAAGTGCAATCCTACGATCCTACAACCAACAACCTCAGCCTGTGTGTTGAGGCTTAAGCCAGAGAAACAATGTGGCTCAGGACATCTACAGTTGCCTTCAGTGGTGCGCATGAAGGCGGAGAAATCGCCGCCTCTGCGGATCACAATAGCGGTCCCCACCACGAATGTTCGGCGAACTTTCCACCAGGGGCACCTCAACGCTGGCGGGAAAGGGCGGTCGTTGTGCTCTCCCTCATTGCTCCGAGCGAGACAGAGTAAGTACCACTCCTACACTCACACACAAACACACACACCGAAGTTTCCGCACCCAAGTTCTCCGGCCCGGTGGCTTACCCTTCGGCAAATCTATTGGCTGATCGATAGGCGCGGCGAAGTTGCGGGGAACGAACAAGCTACCGCCGTTCTTGCAGGTATGCGCTGATGTCGGTCTTCCATGTGCTCGCCGATTGCGTTATGAGCGGTGACAATCTATCTGCTGCTATTGTTGCTGATGCTCCTGCTGCGTGTGTCTTCGCTGCGACTGTAGCACATTATCCTGCATCGCAACCCATTCTGGACACTCATATTCGCTTGTGCCGAAACGCTTTACCATGGTACACGTATCAGTCCTCCCACTACATCTGCCATTCAATGCCATCCGATCCTTGGTTCTTCGTGCGCACACCAATAACACGCGGACGCAAACATCACAGGAAGCCCGTACGAGATGATTCTTAGCGAGGGTGAGTGCGATGAAGCTTGAATTCCTTGTGCAGCGAGAGTTCCGATCTCTCTCTACCCAGTACCTTCGTATGTCCGTACTGATACAACACTCGACGCGGTCGATTCCCGTGGTCGCAGGCTAACTTACCCTAAAAAGGTACACTCAAATATAATGTCCCCGAGGGGTCCGCAAGTCAATAGAATCAACGACAGATATTCTGGAGTCCTCCACTCCCTCTGCGCACTATGCGAGGTAACAACTGAGACTAGGGGAATGAGGTACACCCCCTTGGTTCAATCTTGGTACTTCACAACGCAAGCAGAAACAAGGCCATCTGGCACAGAAAAGAGAGAAAAAGAGACCAAGAGACAAAGAGGAGAAAATAAAAGCAAACAGTAAGGAAAGAGAAAATGAAATAAAAAAAGAGCGAGGACAAAAAGGGACCAGGCCGAAATAACAAGAAATAAGAGACAGAAAAAGGCACACGGTGGAGAGACCACGAACGACAAGCAAATACGCAAACATGGCCACCAACCAGCGATGCATTGTAATGGTACATCATCACTACTAAATAGTGGGGGGTTGGTGCGATGGTGCAGCGTTGGGGGAGGGGGAATTGGCTAAAAGAAATTCAATCCGGCACGTATCCCGCCACTCGGTCCGTCTCTCCTCGTTTGCTTTCTTCCCTCGCCGTCTCGTCCGTCTCGTGCCCCCCTCCCGCCCCATTGGTTGGTGGCTTGGTGGTACGTCTGTGCGGATGGTTGCTACTGTCGGAGGCGGTATGCGCTGCTGCTGAAAATTTCTCTCTCGCTTCTCAGACTGCTGCTGCTGTACTGCTGTAGTACGGCAGTAGTACTACTCCTGTTCAACACCCTTACATATACCCGCGTCCCCATCCCGGTGGATCCCACACATGGCTTCACTGCTGCACCATCCTTGCCGCCGTGCTTTATGTGTGTACACGTATGCATGTAAAATCTTGGACCACGGAGACCCATTCTTGTGGGAAAAAAAAATAGTCACGAAAGGGTTTCACTCGCTCCGCATGAGTTACGTGCGTGCTTTTTCTGCTCTCTTCGCACAGAAAAAGCGGGGTTCGTTCAGGCAGAGAGAGACGTTCTTTTTTTTTTGTTCCGACAATGGTACGCAGTAGGAGACTGCCCTTCAGGTGTTCTGCGTTTTTGCGCTACAGGCTTATGTTCTTTTTGTTATATGCTTGGCGTGGAGCACACACCAGGCTAGATTTCTCCTGATGAGAGAAGGGACGGGACGACAGGGGACGGGCAATACCCCGGCTAGGGCAAGAGGTGGAGCGTGTGGGGTGAGCTAGAGGCAGCTGGCCCGCTGCGCCTGTGCGAAGCGTGTCCCAATGATTGATACAGATAGCGCCTGCAGTAAAGAAAAATTCTGTCAAGACAACAAGGCTTAATTTTTTACGAAAAATATGAAAAAAGGGCTAAGATACAAAGCTCAATCTCGGCAACAAGATAATAAACGTCCCATTAAGAAACATGATCGGGCGATAACCTTAGACAACAGAAGCAAGGGGTAGAGGCTCGGGGAGCGTGTCCAACGAATCGTCCCACTGCTGCTGCTGATGCCATGCTCCCACCCTCATGTCATGTAACCTATTGGCATAGTCGTGGATGCCGTAGTCGCTAGACCATTGACCTCGCATCCCTACAAAGCCGGGACGGAGCACGCCGGGTTCTCACCGGACCGGGCTCTCACATCACCAAGCGCGAAGCGCCGTGAGACATTCGGCGAGTCGCATGAAGGGTGCGCTGCATCCTGCTAAGGGTGTTCGGCATCTTGTGCTTACGTCCTTGCGTACGGATGACAGCTGCGTACATGTATGACATAATTTATGTTCTGGTGCTTTCACTTCCTGAGACAGTTGTAAGCACTGCGTAACTGCCTCGAGGGTGCTTGACCATTTTAACACAACGTGGTGCGATCATCCCCCTTGCGCGGAGTGAGGGTTTTCCACCCCGCACAACATGATCTACTCGACCACCGTTATGGTTACCGCCAAAAAAGAAACAGAGGTAATACAAAACGGTAACCTGGTTGCCGAGCTCACGAAGTGAACTGGCTTGTTTGACAACGTCGTTCCCAAGGGACGAAAACCCAATCCCGATGGCAAACACCGGGGGGGGCGGCGGCTTGTTTTGCAACGTCGTTGCCAAGCAACGAAAACCAAACCCCGATGGCAAACACCGGGGGGGAGGTTGGGGGCGCGTGGTTATTATTGTGGGCGCCCCCCGCGCCCCAGCGCCATCGCGGGCTGCGCTACCCACTGCTGCTGTACTGCTGTTCTCCCACAACCCCCAATCTTCGCCACACACTGACTGAGGTGTCGTTTTTTTGCTGCATGAAGGCGTCGTGCGTTGTTGCTTTCTTCGCCATTAGTAATTAGAAATAATGAAAATAAAGAACCAGCCGGAGGCGACAGCCCACATCAATATGAAATCCGTTTTGAGAAAATGGCCAACTTTGGCTGGTCCTTCTGCCCAGAATAAGAAATTGAGGCTCGCCCCGGTTTTGACGTTTGTTATTTGCGGGCGCTATCTGTACTCCGTGGCAGCGTCCCAAAGGTAGAGTTTTGACAGGTCATATGTCACGCCACTATCTACGACATATTCCATGGTGAGAGCTCTCTACAGCAGAATCGGATCGCGTAAAGCTAGCCGGGTTTCATTGCCGACATTTTGTCCTGAGCCAGGATGGATTTCGCACCCAGCTCGCTGTTGAAAAAAACAGAAACCGCGCGCTTTGTTCTGGGATCGAAAAGTCCAGCACAAGATGTGGTGTCCGACAAGTTCGGAGGAAACTACTTTAGCCCGCTTGGGGTCTGTCCTCCTATATCGTGCGCACGGGCCTCTCCTTGTTGCAACGGATACAAGTATGCTCTTCTGTTCTGGTTTTCACGTGCACCCACACTCAATTGTATCCCCCGCCTGCCCAGAACGCTGACCCCGAGCTCCAGAGCCTGCTCTTCTTCCTGTCCAAGGAATATTACTTGCTGGCGTGCGGCATTTTGCCACGAGTCCATGTCGGCGGGTGTCCCTGTGGACTACGATGTCTGGAAGGTGAAATCTAGGGAGGCACACGCAGAGAGAAGGGGACGTACTCATATTTTGCATGCGTTCGCGGTCAAACCATTACGAAGAGGAGGGATGTTTTCGGCCATCAGACATAATCATATATTATGTCAGTAGAAAAGCAAAAATGAAAAAGGAAGGCGAACCCTGCACAGGCACACTGCAACGAAAGACACACCTGCTTGTGTATATGTGCGGGGAGTGGACAAGATGTAGTGTTTGCTTGTGAAGGCAATCTCGTTTGCCAGTGTGCAAACAGGGCGAGATCTATGTGCATCTGCACACTTCGAAAGCTCGCCTTGACTTGTTGAAAAATAGCAGTATTAGGTGGAGTATCAGCTTGGAGAACACCGCAAGTCCACGAGGTTATGCATCACTTTAAGGAAACATTCAGTTCCAACTGATGATTCCGTTTGTCAACGAGAAAAAAACACTTCTTGGTGTGTAGAACACATGGCCGAGGTACTCCACGCAGAGAAAATTATTTTTTCGTGTGCCCATTGGTCATTTCGTCCCGAGGCACGTGCTGCGCACGACGAGCGTCAAGATCTAGCAATAATCCTTCACCTACCTGCTTTTCATACATACATACATGTCGAATGTTTTGTTACTCACTGGTGATTTGGTCTTTTCTCTTAACAAACAGTGCGGTTGCCCGAAAATGTTTTACAGGTATGGCCAGGGGAGTGCGAAACCCTATATATTGCGGTCAGTTTTTTCCTCGTGTCGAAATTGTGTGTGGGGTGGACTGCCGCAGACCCTACTGTCGTTCAGCCGGAAATTGGAACCCTCTATGCGTGACTTTTATCCGTATCTGAATCCACATTGTGAGCCGATATTTGAGACACAGGGATTACGACAAAAAGGTAAGAGAGCAAGCGGCAACGAAAGACCGCACGGCATGGAAAGGAGAGAAGACTTATATCTGAGATGAGTAGAAAAAAAGTTGGAGTCAGACTGAATGGACGGGGGACGAGGCGACTAGAGAACGAACGCACAACACACCCCTCTTAAGACAGTGCGAGAGAAAACGCATTCGTGTAGACTATGCGTGTTACCGTGACCTAATAACGCATAGGACACCCCGTCCTCACCCCATCGTATCGAGAAAACCATGTTTGGGGTAGCCGGTGCGGTCGGTGTGGTACACGGAGCCTCTCGGGGCGGGTACAGTTTGATCTGATGATTGGGGAGTCACGGAGTCACCTGTGCCTTGGGGCTTTCATGTGCGCCTCTGCTCGGGCTCTGCGCATGTCAACAAGACTCAAGCTGCGATTATTGGAAGCAGGTCGCTAGACTACATGTTCACACGGATCGGCTACTGGTAGGTAGGGTGTATATAACGTCTGGTCACGACCTCCGAATATATAAATACATGCGCTAGCCCCCTGGTGTCTGCCGTTGGGTGCCAATTCCCATTTAATTTCACAATGTGTGGCGTTCTGCAGCAGTGGAGGTGGCGGTGCTGCTGTAGCTCGTAGACTTTGTAGTCTACCACAGAGGTTACACTGCTGTCACCG